>JABFIG010000100.1:0-87592 GCA_017139545.1 Ambrosiella cleistominuta | reverse complement strand
CCCCCCCCGGCTTTGCCCACCCCTTTCGTATGCTCTTTCCTTCCCATCCATCTATAACGTATTAGATATAGAAAGAAGAAGAAAAAAAATCATCGTGATTTCCGCTTTGTCTTTTTGCATAAGCGAGCTCTTTTGACTCACAGTCAATTTCCTGTGGGTTGAAAATTCTCGGATTGATTTTTTCATTTCTTTCCTTTTTGTGTAGACAAACGGGCCAACCAACTGAATATAATTCACAAAGGAAGGTGGGTTTTGCCTTTTTCTTTTTTTTTTTGTTTACCCCTCCTCTTTTCTCCCCTCATTCACATTTCTCCGGTGTCGACACACTTGACGCAACTATAAACTTTGGGCTTCTCACTGCTGCGCTGCTACATCATAATTGTCAGTTGCGAGTAGTGTTCTCTCTCTCGTTGTATTTTATCCTCTTTGGAAATATTGCCTCTCTTTTTTCGTTTTAATTAATCGCTCCACTTTTGTTCCCCTCTCACACCCTGATGCCAGTCTCGGCTTCCAATTCTCCCTTCCCATGCTTCTTCTTCTAACCATGCCCATCAAGACCTCTCTTGCTCTTCTTCATAACCTCCCTTGTTTCTTCATTCTTTAACTAAGGACGAACTTGTCGTCCTTCGCTGTTTTTCTTCTCGTTCTTCATACGCTATTGACTCTCCCCTTTGCCGGGTCCTCTTTTCCTTCGAATGTTTTTGTATTGAGATACGTCCTTTTTATTATTATCTATTTAATAATATGAACAACGCCTTTCCTATCATTACGCCTGGAATAGCAATAATAAGGTATGTCAGACAGCCATAAACTGCAATCATCTGTTGCCCCCACGAATGACAGTGGCCACTCAGAGCTACGCATTCACTCTTTCACATAAAAGAAGTCCCCCTCCCCCTCCTCTTCCTCAAATTCGACCTCGCTCATAATTCACCCGCTGCGCACTTCGTGGCAGGATCATATCGTCCACCCCGGGTATTTGATGGCTCCTCAAAATCTCCTTGCTGTGACGAGACTGGGTCCTCCTATGGCAAGACAGTTTGACAAGCCCATCAGCTCGCTGACAAATGCTATTGGCAAGCTGGGGACGCCTTTGCAACTAACTTGAGGAGAGAGCTGGTCGTCTTATTAAACCAATACTCGCACCTGGGCCAGTACACCCCAGTTAGACATGGACTTGTGAATGCTCGCTGCGACGCCTCGTGGCTGTCGATCATAAGTAGTGTGTCACCTGTCTTGCTCTAACTTTGGGTGACTAGCTTACAAGATTTGTTGCTCTGATTCAGCTTATAATACCTACCAAATAACCCACTATAAGTGCTCTCCCGCTTCCACAGTTCCTCTCTTCCACTTGTTTCTGCTGTTGCCCCCTCTAATTTTATGCCTACACCGCACGCTGCTGGTGCCGTATTGTTATGCTATGATATTCCTACTGGACTTGCTACTGTCTGAGTGTTACCCGATGAGTTCGTGACTGCTATTGTTTCGTGTGATGGTCACCAAAGGAAGAGGTATTGTTCCTTCTATCAACCATCCGTTTACTGGAGACATAAATTACAGAAAAAAAAAAAAAATACACCTCAACTACGCCAGCACAGCAAATCCTCATCTCATCCCGTCACCAGACATCCCATGCTCTTCTAACATTATCTACTCTTATGCTTTCAGCAGACACCCGTCCACCCAAGTCGCACCGCACAATTTTGATCTCAACGTCTTACCACAGAAGCACATCCACTCGCTCCATATACGTACACCCCCGGACCAACGACTTTTTATGACTACGACGAATCGACTCTTTTACTTTCTGATTTAACTTTTTTTTTCTTTTTTGTTCCAATACTTTTTCGTTCGAATAATCTGTTCCTTAAAGACCACTGACGTTCCTTTTGACCCTCGCACATCTTTGGGTTCTCAAGTACTTCGATACCTTGGGATCGCAAATCGTAAATCTTCGATTGTCAGTTTGTCTTGGTTTCTGGCCTATCCTAATTTGGCAGTTTATAACCCCTGGCCCTTATATCATTTTGCGATAGAATCACTACAGACGAACCCCCACCCCTACCCCTCTTCGGAATAGCAACGCGAAGCTGTTCTCTAGCCTACCTGCATATCTTTCCCATATTGCATCTGCCCGCTTGGTCCGTACCCGTCCGATTCAAACTTTACGGACTTGCCTCCCCCTTCCTTCGTGGCGCACAATACTCGCAAATAGGGTACTTTCTGCTCATAGTGAACTCGCACTTGTAGTTGTCCCGTGCGTGTTAACGTTGCCGCAACAAAAGGGCTATTTGCTTATACAAATAGACTTTGGTGTTACGACAAAACTGCTGAGCAAACACTACGCGCAGTAACGAAGGACATCCAGCTAGTCTATATCTACTTCAGGATATATCTGTTGTTACAAATTGACCGAGCGTGTTTCGTTTCCTTCTCTAGAAAAAAGTTGCTGTTGTCCACCGACGCTTTCACGCCTCGAAATAGTCATCATTTGATAGTTGGTGTTTTTTTCTGTGCGGATTTGTGCATACGTTTCCTTGCTGCACCCCCATAATCACATTCGCTTCACCCTCCTTTGGTTAGTGTGATTTCATCTAGTGCTAGCCAGTAATACGGGCCGACCTTGCTGGCTCTGCCAATCATATTATAATCTCGGTACTCCCAAAATACTGGCGCTGTTAACCCACACATACAAAATGACTGCCCACCCCGAATCCACCATGTCGCAACCATTCTCTGGCCTAGCCTCGCCACGCCCTATGAGATCTAGAACACAGAGTTTCTCCAGTGACAGACCATCAGCCTACAGTGCCAACAGTAGCATACTCATGTTCCCGCCACTACAAGTTTCTCCCGAGGCTGCCTTCATTGCAGAGTCTGCAGCTTCACAAATTGTCACCAATGACCACGACGTCCATGCAGACAGTTGGTTCAACCAGTACGGCATCGAAACCTCTTCAGAACCAGCTCTAATTACGCCTGCCGCCCTCATTCTCATCAATACGTTCCTCGACCAGCTTCTCTTCAACTTTCTGCATCATGCCCGGGGAACTTCACTTTCCATCCTGCGTCCAGCTGTCACCGAGGTCCTGAAACCCAAGTTGGCCAAGGACGCTATCAAGCTGGCTGACGAGGAACTCCGCGAGTACCTTGGTGGCTCTGATGATATTGATGAGGGCGATGTGACGCGGGCACAGTCTGACTGGGACCAAGAATTAGTATGGAAACGTACCCGTTTGCGGTGCATGGTCTACTCTTCTCTGGGTGACTTGGAAGAGGAGGATGAAGACTTCTTCTTGGATCAGGATGGCCTTGATGTCTCAGATGAAGCCGACGAGGTTATCTCCCCCGCTGTCGCCATTTTCCTTACCTCAATTCTTGAGTTTATGGGTGAACAGGCATTAGTCATTGCCGGGCAGGCTGCATACCAGAGAGCTCGTATCAAGTTTGAAAAGGACGTCAAGGAGGGCATCAAAGAACAAGCCGACACCACCGACCGTATAGTCATTGAAGATGCCGACATGGAGCGTGTTGCTCTCGACAGAACTCTGGGCCGCTTGTGGCGTGGGTGGAAGAAGCGCATCAGAACACCGCAAATTGACAGCTCCCGTGATTCCTTCATTGGCCGGCATATCCGTCGTGTTAGCAACTATGCTGCTCCAGAGCCTAGCACTCCTCGTGAGTCCATCCTGACACCAGAGGTGCCAGATGTTGCCAAGGAGCCCAAGATTGTTGAGCCGGAGAACATTCCTCTTCCGATGACTGAAAACGATGTCGATGAGATTGAAGTTCCGGGGTTGGTGGTGTATAGTGATGATGAGAAGTCAAATAAAGCTGTGGCAGATGGTGCCCGGCCCAAGAGCTTCATGATGCTTCCCTCATCGAAGAGATTGAGCTATTTTACGCCTGTGCTCTTTGACGATGATTTCGAGGTCGAGCCCCGCAAGCGCTCGAACTCTCTTCCTGCTTCGACAACCTCTGCCGCCGTTACTAGCTTAGTACAGAACAACAGCCTCGATAGCGTTGAATTTGTTGGCCAAGACAGCTCAATGTTGCAACCTCATGTCGCTAAGGACACCAAGTATCTGGTTAGACCCTCAAAGGAAGATGCAATCTCTGCTTCTGAGCCGAAGGTGCACAAAGCCGCTACTGAAGCTTCCAAAACCGGATCCTCATCACCCGGGACACAAAATAAGGAGTCCGTTTTCCAGTCCCCCAACTCTAAGAACCGCGAGAACAAGCGTAAGTCTCGTGCTCTCCAGACTCCATTGGCCATTCAGACTGGTATCCCCCTCCCCAGTGGTACTCGTGCCGAGCATAAGGATACTGCCACTGATGACGAGCTAGACGAGCTGGATGAGGAACCGGAAATCCTGACCTCTGCCCGTATCTCGATCAGCACTGGCTCTGCTTCCCCCAACATTACCGATACTACCCAGGGCTTTGTTCCTGGACACTCTCGCCGGAATAACAGTGTTCACTCTGCTCGCATCATCGATGTCTCTGGCCCCAAGAGTCCTGTTGGTTCTCGCGCCTCCTCGATAGATACACTGGAGCGCGTGCGAACTTCCAGTGCCTCTCGCACTAGCAGTGTCTCTGCCTCTCCCATTTTGGAGGAACAGGAGCCTTCGGATGCCTTTAAAATTCAACAGCAAATCCCTCCGCGTCACCCCGATCGCAATGCCGCTAGAGCTGGCCCTAGCAAGGCTAACTCTCCTGTTGTCGACCAGTTTGTTCACCCCCGTGACAATATCCGTCGTACTGAGTTGATAATTCCTGCTCACAATACCGACTATGCTCAGTCTCCCACTCTGCCCCGGGAGGACCTCCAGAAGTACTCGCAACAGCAGGCTGCTGTTGCTGCCGCCGCTGTTCGGCACTCACCTCGTTTGGCCCAGGAAATGAACTTTACTGAGGCTCATGGCGAGACTACTCATCCTACCCGTAGCTCTTCCATGCAGAATGCGATGAACCAAGTGGTGATAACCGAACAGTACCGCCCGTCGATGCGTAGCAGCCAGCCCAGCATTCAGACGATTCATGAGGATCCCAGCCCTACGCAGGTCGGCTTCCCGATGTCTGATGTAGATACTGAGTCAATGCGCCCTATCCACACTTGGGGCTCTAACGGTTCAGGTGGGAATAAGTTGAAGATCACTCGGACATCTGAAGAGGACGACAAGGTCCGTGATTTTGAGGAGCTGATTCAGAGTGATCAGACGATCCAGTTCACATTGACACCTGAAAATATGCGCAACATTGAAGATGTAAGTTACACACAGTGGAGTTGTGTATCCCTAGATGTCTAATTGTCCCGCGAATAAATGGTCCCTCGCATGAAATTGGACGCTTGGGATATTGAATACTTTTCCATTTTCATGCAAGTTATATTAAATGACAATGAGATGAACTAACCATTTTCCTTGCCATAATAGTCCCCTCGCAGTGGAAGCCCGGCTTTCACAAGAACTCCGCGTCACGCTAACACCGCAGGCGAATCGAGTCACTCCCGCTCCTCGTCATCAACCACGGAAGCTCGTCGCAAACCCTCTGTAGTTTCCATGTTTGACTACGTTCCTCCCAACCCCCTTCACTCTCATCCTGTCCCCCAAATATCGTCTGCATTGAAGAGTCAATCTTCGGTCCCCTCCTCCAAGCTTCGTGGCACGACGACTGCCCGTGATGCCCGTGTCAATTGCGACTCGACTCTTGACTTTGCGCAATTCATCCGCTCGACTGGACCTATTGGTGGTGATAATCCGCCTATAAAACCGACTGTTCTCAGCCGTTCTAGCAGTATGCAGACGACTCGCTCGGCTTCGGCCCATCACACCACCGGGTCTGTCGATGCCACCAACCGCCGCCGCCTTGTTGCTCGCGAGCCTGCTTTAAAGGATCGCGACAACAATGCCGATCTCATTGAGTTCATCCGCCAGGGACCTCCTGGCCCAACCAGTTCTGTTCGCTCACCTACAGCCCTCGCTGCCGTCTTCTCTGCTGCCATGGCGCGTAACAAGCTCACGGATTCGGAGTCTGACATCCGTCATAGCCAGGGCTCTGCTCGCGGTACTGACATTTCTATTAATGGCAGTGTTACATCGCAGACAGCACTTCTGAAGCAGTCTGCTTCTACTGGCTTTGCTAACAACGGTACTTTTGACGATGAGGCTCCCATACCCAAACGCAAAACTCGTCGTGTCCGGGACCCCTACGCTATCGATTTCAGCGACGAAGAGGACCTCTTTAATGATGATGACCTTGATCTTGGCGCTGCCCATGCTTCTCTTGCGAAGCCTGCGGCTAAGGAGGAGTCACTTGCCGATTTCCTTCGTAACTACAATCCTCCCGATGAGCAGCAAGCTCGCCCTCTCGCGATCAACACCCCGCACCCCACGCCAGAGATGCCCAAGAAGAAGTCTAGTATGCCCAGCTTGATTGGCCGCTTGACTCGTGGGAGCTTGAATCGTGATCGTGAAACAGTTCCTAATGTGCCGGCCGTCCCGAATGCCTATACCAATGGCATTACCCGTTCCGGATCCGTCACCACCTCCAACTCTGGGCGCAGCCGCGGGTACATTCCTATCCAGGTCAGTATGCCCGCTGGATACGACAAATATGGGTCTGTTGACTCGGGTACGTCCTCATTAGCCCCCAGCCACCAGTCGCGTCCTAGCATGGGCTCGTCACAGAGCTACAAGTCCCTTGGAATCTCAATGGGTGCCCCCAATCCCCTAGCCGTCTCCAATGATAACCGCCCCTCTGTTGCGTCCGGACTCAGTGCTATCTCTGGCCCGGACATGGCTCTTGATGGTGCGCCGCCCCGCAGCGTTCCGATGCAGAAATTTGTCCCGAAAGAGGCCTCAGTTACCCACCGGAAAACTGGTACCTCAGATCTTGCCGAGTTCTTGCGTAGTGACCCGCCGCCGGGTATGATGGCAGGGCAAGGTGTTAGCGCTCAGCAGGAGGTTGCCAGTGGGCAAGGCCATCGGAGGATGTTTTCGAGACGGAAGAAGCCGGCGGTGGTGTAGAGCAGAGGATGAAATGTGAGCGGTATTATGATATTTGAGTTTAATGCATCATGAGATTTTCTTCTTATTTTGGGAATAGTTTGAATGATGTAATGCGGGTTTTATTTTGTGTTTTTTGTTTGTTGAGTTTTGAATTTCGCTCCTTTGTGATTTTTTGCATTATCTCGTGGACATCGTTTGTTGAAGACGATAATGTTTTTCTCATTTAAGTAGTTTATAGGGATGGAATGGAGAAAATAAATACCATGTTTGAGTTTTCTTGTACAAATGAGTTGTCTCTGATGTTGCCACTCTGGCGATTATAGATCGATGTTACACACACTGACTTGTTGGAGACGATGAAATTATTTTTTTTTGTGTTTTTTTGGGAAATTATATCTAAAAAGCCAACGCATCTATCACAATGAAAAGAAAAACAAAACGAAATAATCAAGCACCAGGGATATCAAACGATCTCAAAAAGAAAGAAAAAAAAGAAGTGAACAGAGAGAACCAAAACGTCAAACCCATCATCGCTAATCGCCAATCATGAATCATAAAGGCCATTAATCCATGTTCAAGTCACTGCCATCGTCATTCTCGTACTCAGTCTCGGTCTCACTATCTTCTCCTTCCTCTTCCTCTTCGTCATCTTCAGTCTCAATATCATCATCCTCAGTCTCAATATCATCATCCTCAAGCTCCGGCTCCATCTGTATATCGAAGTCCTGGGCATCCTCGTTGATCGGGGGCAGATTGTGCTCGAGATCCAAGACTGCCTGCAAGTTTTCAAACAATATGGTAGCCTTGAACTCGACTTCTTCCGCGGACATCTCCATGTCATCATTATCGTCGCCGTTATCATTGGATTTGTCATCATAATATTCACGCACCACCTCTTCCTCATCCATCAGCTCATCTTCAATGTCGGTATCAGGTTCTTGGACAACAAGACGTCTCCACTCTTCTTCGGGACTCCCGATTCTCACTATGTTGATATCTGTCTCGGGTTTGAGTGGAATGGAGACAGCAGTGGGTAGCAAAAAAGTAACGCTGACTTAGTTGGCAGTGGGATGTTGCGGTAATGGGATGGCGAATGCCACGGGAATTCCCCCAACCATCTTAAGGAGTCCGCAACCATGAAATGTCGAACACTGAGCATTAGATCCGAAAGGCAAGTTAGAAGGACCTGAAGTGGCAGTGGATTTCCCGGTGGCAGTGTCTCTACTTACTTGATAGTTGTTTAGCTACTCAGTTGCCGAAGCAGAGTCAGCACCCGAATCTTGCATCTGTCTCAGAAGATCCTCAAGAATAACATTGACCAAAGGTTTTGACTCGCCAAAAAGATCATCCATGAATGTATCCTCCATTTCCTGAGGGACGGAACCTTCAGAGTTGGGAGAATACTCGAGATTGGATCCAGACTCGGTAACGAAGTCCTCGCCAAACATGTCCTGGCCGTGGGGAGCATCATGACCCTTGTTGTCATCTTCAGTAGTGATGATAGTGGTGGAAGTGATGGTAATTTCGATGTGGTATTGATCAGCATGGGATATTGAACACTGATGGATGTCAATTTCTGAAATTTGAACTTCCGGCGTCTTAACGAGCTGATCATCAGATTTGGGATAGTCATCGGGCAAACTCAGGTTATCTTCCGCAATAATTTCGTTCATGAAGTCGGAGTCGGCATCGACACAATCAGAGTAAGGGAAGTCATCAACAACATCATCGCTATCTTCTTCTTCTCTTTCTTCGGTGTCTAAATCGTATTGAATCGTCTCCTAGATAGGTACACTCTTGCTGCTGGTCTCATATTCGAAGTCGGAGCCTTCACTGCTAGTATCTTTTTCACTTCCACTTTCGCATTTATCTTTACTCTCAGACCAATCAATGGCGTTATGGTCTTTAACAATCATATTATACTCATCGACGTCATCATACTTGCAGAAATATTCAACCTTGGGGCATGAGCCGCCCATCCAGTCGTTTTCTCTCCACGGCCAGAAAGCTACCCATAGCTCTGATTCACCAGGGCGTTTCGGTAACCAATGGCATACCCATCCGTACTCACCATCGACGACCTGAGGATTGTTTTTAGTCAGAGAAATTCCAGTGAAGAGGTTGACGTCGCCCACAGAACACTGAGAGGCAATATGAAAGGGCTGATGACAGCGCGTACAGTTGACCTGGTTCGCGAGCTCCTGAGATGTCATGGGAAACTGCATATGAGACACGTTCTTGCAATACCAAGCAATGACTTGGTTGGTAGTGAGTCTGTGAGTTGATGTGGAACGGTAATATCCACTGCAGCTCAGTGTATACTCGGACAGGTTGTGGAAACACCCATGCTCTTCCTGATGCAGCCCTCCGCATCGAGCGCACCACATACTCTGGCTTTGGTTAGTGTAGACCGCAGGCTCTTTCACATAGATCAAAGAACTACCAGCTTTGGTAGGATCAGGCTAGCTGGGCTCAGTATACAGACAGCAACGACCGGTGCTCCGCATCTGCATCATGCAATACCAGAGATATTCATGGTACTCCTCCAGTCCCGACGGATCGTCAAAGCACTCAGCATCTCTTTCCTCTTCTTCGCGCATCGTGATCTTCAAAGGGAGAAGCCAAGGTAACATGGCAAACTGGAGGAGCAAGAAGCTAGCCTACTCCAACCGCGCGGCATTTTCCGAAAAGTCTCACGACCAGAACACCAGGTCATAATGAGAGTCATCACTCGGGTCCCTCATTCAAGAGGGAATGACTACGTACGGGAGATCACGGAGACCCACACAATCAATGACAGACCACATGATAGTTGGCAGTCACTTCACGGCACAGGGATAGAGCTTGATTCCTTTCTTGAGAAGCCAAACTTGCAGAGCCGCCAGGGGTTGGTACCAGTGCTTGTAGGCATACAATCGAACGGCATACTCGGCCATGGGGAGCGAATGCAAAAGGATAGCATGGTAGATGTTGATGAGTTCTCTGTAGGAAGCAGCATTTTCAGGAGCTCTGGTGACACAGTCAATAGCATAGTGATGGAAACACTGAGTAGAGAGGGCTTCGTCTAGAAAAAAGAAATGAAGTCAGTATGGGTTAGGATGACAAGGTTACACAAACTATATGTTGGTGGACTCACTGCTCATATGGCACAGATGACACACGCCAAAGTCCCAAGTGATAGACTGGAATGCAATCATCTTGTTTTGGAGGTGGATATCAAACATGATCCGGTAGCTGGTGGGATCCGACTCGTTACTGGGTAGAAGGTTTCTGGTCAGGCTGAACACTCAAAAAGGTGAACGTAAGGATAAAGTATGGGGGTTGGTGCAGATGCATGGAGAAGAGACGGCATACAGTCTGGTCAAAGCGACACAGGATGAGGTTAGCTCGTAGACATCACGAAGCCCCCATTCACGGTCATGGATAAGCCTCGGTACGTTGACTCGGGGATCAATCCTGCTGATCTTCACGGGCTTCGAGAAGATCAGGGTGGGGACGGACTGGGACAGGGTTGATTGCATCTTAGAAAATGTGACGGCCGGGTACTGAGGGAAGGAGCAGAATTTTAGAATATGTCAGCTAAAAACGTAGTTCCAGGATCCAAGGATTATGAAACTATTTTAAGGTCGGGCATCAGTGGAAACTTATAGTCATGGTAATTTGCGTCAAGGCCAGAAGCGTTGCAGGAGTGGTTCACACGTGCAGTCAGAGGGCAACTAGAATGTCCCAGAAGAAACAAGATAAAGAGAAACACACAGTAGGTTCACAAAATGAGGGAGAGAATAAAAAGTACAATAGTTGAAAGGTTTAAAGGTACAAGTTGAGAACAGTCGAATCCAAAGTAAGCAAAGGTAACGAAGAACAGCCAAGAATGTCGTATTCGATTGCTGCTGATTAAAGAGATCAAAAGAAGAGATAAATGGCGGGAATGGTTTGAGAATTCCACTGCCTTTTATGGTTTTCAGAATAACCCCAGACGACTGAGAATATCCTCCTCTTGCTATCTTGAGCCCTTCCGGCTCTACCTTTCAGTTGAGATCTGAACGGGACCGAACTGTGTCTGGAGCACCAGTCGGTCACTTCCTCTCGTGTAGCTATGCATCATTTTAGTTGGGCGAAAATCCAAAAAGGCCCACTTTCTTTGAGTTCATGAAAGTGAGACAGACCTGAAGTCATCACTATTAATATCTTGGTGTTTTGGCTGCCTAGTGGGTCAACTTTTCAAATAGGCAGAGTGTTCACATAAAATTTTGTCCAGAAAATGGCATTTACTTGTGCAAATGACTGCACTAATCAATAGATCCGAAAATGAAGTTACCCATCTGCCTCATCGAAAATTGTGTCCTGGTGAAGTATTTGGCATCATCATCTGGGATAGAACTCGGTCGTATCTCTGTCAATACTGAACCAATATATACCAGAGTAGTCTCTAAATGTCATGAGAGTCTACAATCATCTTATAGTTACCATTCTCCGGTATAGAATCATCATATTAGCTTTCGATGCGATTTTTGAAGAACCGCTGGCGGCCCTGGAACCACTTCGCCCAGGTATATCTATAAACATGACACTTACCGCCCCGAAGCTCCTTTGATGTTGTTACTACCATCATTCATAATAAAATGTCGCGTAATCCTTCATAGAACATCCATATGTTTCAGTCGCTTTCGCATCCCAAGCTCCTCTGGAGTAACTGCGCGTTCACCAAAACCCAGTGAATAGACGATCCGACCCATATAGAAACGTTGATCCCTACACCCACCGTTATCGATTTCTCTACTTGCCTCAAGTAACGGAAGTTGTATAATATCTTCGAGCACGTGTTAGCCAGCATCGTCATCACCTCCAAGATACAATGTGTAAAGTCCGGAGCACAAGCATACGGAAATACCTGCACCTTCTGATCGATATCTAAGTGCTTTCCTGATTTCCGTGAACCACTGTAAGCTGGATACAACAGTTTGTACGGATATTGGACAAATGACGAGTACCCCGATAACTTAACGCGGCTCATATGTAAATCCAATCCCCAGGTATGTAAGCCAAGATCATTATGTAGAAATAATCATCGCAAACTTCTTATCCATAGATGATGCTGGAACCAATGCACAGCTTGTGAAGTTCGGAGCCGGTACCTGTTAATGTCATCTATACAGGCGATATCATTGTGTACCTCAACAACAAGTCCCTAAGCTGATTCAGATTCCATGAGACCGCGTCGACTCAGCGCATAATCCGATGGCATCCTCATCAGTGGGGCAAAGGTTTCTACTAAGCGAAGCCCAGTCTTGCTTTCGTATCTTTCTTTATATCAGATACAATGTTCAAGGTCCAGTATTGCACAATCATCAAAGTATCCTAAACTCCCGGTTGGTACGCGTTGCAAGCGTTAGTAACTGCTACGGCACTGCAATAAACTACATCTCATATATCACTATGAGCCTGAATTTTGAACATAAATAGAGTCTTCTTCTGCCATCTTGTCGGCCTGATTCATCTCTTCTCTCCAAGCTTGATCATTCAGCATTATTCTTCATATTCTCTTTGAATAACACTGTTCACACTCTCAAAACTTGGTATGTCTTTGGGTCCTTTCTTCTCTTTTGTCTTTTGTGCTGTCTATGCCTTGTTTTGGCTCAGCCGCTGCCGTCCTCGCCTATGAAGGCTCCCACACCGAGCTCTGGACATCCCGAACAATCCAAGGGATCCGCCTGTGTTGTTAAGAGGGGCGTGTTATTACTAAGCCTTACTGGCCGCTATGTGCTTGTAGTGCTAGCCTTCCAATCAGCCGTATGTCTGCAATGTTTGGTAAACTTTGGGGTGGATGAATCTTCTCAGTTGAGCGATCTTTTCATTGTTAATATGTTCTCTTATTTCTGTATCTCGGTCTCTGTTATGAGTAAACTACATAGAACATCCCCAACTAACAATTTGTTTCTTTTAAGTAAGACATTCACCATGTTCTCACCAGTTTTATCTACTTCTTTCCGGACCAAACCCTTCGCCACCCGCTCCCACGCTTTCTTCGGGCATTGTGCCCCTTCGACAAACTCTTGGATACTTCCTTCTCCCCTCCCTCTTCGCCAAATCCAGAGATGACATCAACACAAGCCTGTTGATTTGTTGAAGTGGTACATGAAGCCCAGTCGATTTCGATTTCATTCCGAACCCTCGCTGCCTGTGGTTCCCCTTGCCAAGGAGTGTGCTCCGGTTGGGTGCCATGTGGGTTTGTTGGAGTGGATCATATCGAGAACGGTAACGCACGGTTGCGAGATCCTCGCCAACATATCTTTTAGTTCTGGAATCTTCGGAGCATGGTAACGGTATTCGTTTATTGAATAACTTAGTTGCTACCACGGAAAAGCTTGATCCAGTATTCTTTTGCACTTTATGACTATCACCATATGGACCAACAGCTTACCGAATTGATCTGGTCTGTGAGGTCCTGATTTCGTCACCGCTTTGGCGTTGTGACAAGCGCATCTTTATGTTGAGGCTTGTCCCATGTATCCGTGACTTTTCGCATTGAGAGGGGGGATCTCGACTTGTCGCTACTTGTTGGTATTGCCGGTGGTATTGCCGGACTTAGGACTCGTAGTGACGGACATATTCTTAAGTCCATGGTTCTGTGGACGTCACCTATATATACGCCTATATATAATATGGGCGGCAGTTGGTTTAGGTTTGTGCATTACTTTGTGTGCGGGTTTGTGTGTTGCTGCTATTGCAGTTTTGTTTCTTTTTGATGGTCTAGATATATAGGATGATTTCTACTCTATAACGTACTGATCTATACATTTCTGTGATATGGCTTCCGTGATGTGATGATCCAGGATTTGCAAAGGTGCATGATTACAAACCGAGCTGGGTATAAGTGCACCTTATGGTTTGAGCAAATGTCTAAAGAGATGAAGTAGCTGCTCACCTGCCAGTGAGGTTAGTGTATCAGTAAGCAAGTCTCCACTTTTTCTGAAAACAATTTATCATGGATATAGAAAAGTTGGAGTAATAAATTATGCTTGTTAAGATTAACTATATAAGAAGATGAAAAGTCTCTTTAATAATCACAATGATATTCCTTCTACCAAAAAGGTGGTCATAACATATAGTTGTGCACTTATTCATCAAATGAGTAATTAGGTTGGAGATATTATGTTTAGTCATGAGGGGAGTGAAGACCAGACGATTAATACCCCCCTTGGTGCCCTTAGGCGATAACTAAGTAATTAACTAGTTGATTATTTGATGAGGTTTTATTGATCCATGAGGGTAGTATATCTCTATATAATACTTTTGAATCAGCAGCTAGGATAGTTAGATGGAGGGTTGGTATTCTCTAGATTATCTACAAGATTGGAAATTGGTTAGTTGTACATATACAACTTACTCTCCTAGTCAGGGGGATCCTTTATATGGGTTACTAGTGGAACACTGGAAAAAGTTCTGGTGTCTCCTTGACACCAACATCTCCTCTTCCAATAGAAAGATGTCCTACTAGTCTATCTAGTGTCTATTCTAATCTAATGCATTACCCAATGCCCTGAACCTAAATAAACAAGATAAAAAAACAGCAAGAAAGGAAGAAACACAGCAAAATAAAAGACTAGTAAACCCACACTTCTTCAGGACCATTATATCTGCCGCCAAAAGATGCCTTGAAACAACTTCCTCTATCACCCTATATATCCTTTATAGTTTATATTAAAAATTTCCTGGTCATAATTTTCCATGGCACCAATATAGTCCTATGTGAAGTATATAGCTTATAGTAGATTAGTAACCTCTACTATAGTATCTACACTTGGGAGGAATAACTAGCAATATAGAGGCTTAATAAGATCCTAGGGTCATCTAATAGAAGGGATCATTATTATTGGCCTTACCTTCTATATTAATATTATTATTATCTAGGGTAGAGCATTTCTATAGTATTATAGTAGAGGTTAGAGATAGAAGACTAGTATCTAGGCATTTCCTAAAAGACCCTTCCTAGCTAGGTATCCTATTATTAGTAAGGGCAGATTTTATGATCTGCTAGTATTTATCGGTAATAGGATAGATAGGGTAGACTAGATGGGTAGAGATCATCATAGGGTTAAGACTTCTTTTAGAATTATTAAGGATTAGTAGGAAATTTCCTAGCTTAATATATATGCCTTCTACTACCTGGCCTAGATCATTAAGAGCTAGGAAGCTATAGTAGAGCTCCTAATAGGAGTTAGTATAGATCTATCTATCTAGGAGGCACTAGGAAAGTAGTTGATTCAGGGGGCCTTAAGTATAGAGTTGGTAAGCAATAATTCTCTACTCTATATCATAGATCATTTAGCTACTAAGGACTATAACACCTAAATCAGGGCAACTAGTATTATTGATAAGGGTTTAGATCCTTAGATCTAAAGCCTTATTCAAATTAATAAAATATAGGGCTAGAATCATTTATTTTGATAGAAGTCACTTAAGGTTCTAGGGGATTTAAGTATTATATATATATATATATATTACTACTCTAGTGCACCTATTATTCTTGAGGTATAGAAGTTAAGAGTATACCTTAGTATAATTAGGGTAATATAGAGGATCGAGAGTATTAGGGTTAGTTATTACTATTATATTCTAGTATAAATTTATCATATTCATATTATCTATAAAGTAAGGCAGCTAGAAGCTATAGACCTAGTAGTTAGTAGGTTGAGTACAAAGTCAGTTAAGAGCATTGATGTTAGTAGGAATATTTAGATAATAGCCCTCCTAGTATTCCTTCTACTATATAACTAGTAGTAGAGGTTCAGAAAGGTTCATTATAGTAGCCTACTAGATCAACTAACTAATATAGGCAACTATAATTCCTTACTATACGTAGAGAATAAAATTATACTTTATTACTATAATAGTATCCTCCTAGTAGTATATATTACTAGTTAGTCCTAACCTCAATAATATGATAGTAGTATGTATTAATAGTATCATTAGTAAACCACTTATGATTTTAGAGGTACTAGGGAGAAATAATAGGAGTTTAGGGGTTAATGAGACAATTGGCTATATCACTAACTATACTATCTAGACCTTCTAGACTAGGTTCTAATTTTTTAGCCTTATCATTATAGTAATTACCCTTATCTTCAAACTTAATATAAGGCTAATAGACATATTTAAGGGTATCCTTAATAAGCTTTAGGTCTTTATTATAGAATTCCTAGAGGCTAGTTAGACTTTTGTTAGGGGCTTCCTTAAACTCTTTAGCTTTTTTTATTAACATTGTTACTATGTACTTAATATAAAGAAGTCCTCCTAATAATATTATTATGTCTAGGGAGGTATAAATACCATATATAGATGTTAGACCTAGAAAACGTCACTAAGCTCTATCATATTAAAATAGCTATAGTCAATAGAGAGATAGTCATGAGTATACATATCCTAGTTACCATCTACTAGTATAGTTATAAGTCTAATATTTGAGGTATACCAACTATGACTAGCCCCTATAGGAGTATTATTATTAATAAACTTAGTTATAGTAAGGAAATAATAGAAGTTTATAAGGTATAGGGAATATGAATTAAAGGATTATATACCATAAAATAATAAGGAAGTAGTAGATAGTCTATCATATAATGTAGTAGTAAAACTAATAATATTGAATAAAGCTACTAGAAAATAGAATAATAGAGATATAGGTAAATAGTAGTAAGCCAAGAATTAAATAGAATATAAATAGTAAATAATAAGGGTGCAATATATTGATAGAGCTAGATAAGATCTGAAGAAAGTAGTCCTAGGGCTAGTTCATATAGGTATCTAATAAGTGGTCCTCTAATTGTAGTTCTTTACGTTAGTAATACTAAATAATCCATTAAAGCAACTTTATTTCCAAATAAGACAAGTTATTAGAACAAAGAAGCTTTATCTAATAGTTAGATATTAATATCATTATACTAGTACTAGTATAAGTAGTTATACGTATTCTTTATGGTAAATCCTAGCCCTATATAATAGTCCCCCCTCCTTTACAAATTTAGTGAAGTGTAAATATATGGCTCATTCCCTTAGTCAAGGGAACCATTACAAGGGTTACCAGTGAGGCATTGGACAAGAATCTAGTGTGTCTGTGATGCCAACATATATCTTGAACTTGACTACTTTTATAATGACCGATTTACCAGTGATGCCACTAATCTAGAGTAGGTTATCTACCCTATAAACTTTGGCCTTGGATGTGTAGTATTTCAGCCACTTCTAAGATACTAGATTAAGCCTAGTACTAGTATCTAGATATACCATTATTAATGATCCATTTTTCCACAATTTCATATATATATGTAACCAATCTATTTACTATAGTCAAGTTCATCAACCTTAGTAACTACTTCTTAAGCTCTCTAGGCATATTCCTTAAATTTAATATAGTATAATTTAAGTATTTGTTTTAACTCATCATTATTATATTTAGTTATTCATAGTAGAAAATAGAAAATATCCCTAAAATCATCCTCATTCTTATCGTCAGAATATCCTTATTTTATTATGAGATATATACTCCTCTTATCTAACTTCTAGCTACTTACTAGTAAAGTAGCCTCTTACTCTTACCATTTATTGACTTCCTCTAGGTATATTAGTAAGGAATCTCTCCTATCTATATTATAGAAAATTTACTTATACTTATTTACTCTCTTTTCATCTTTTTCTTTTTCCTGTTTAAATATTATCTTTTTCTTAGGCTTTTCCATATCTTGTAACTTCTTGGATATAGGATATTTCTTCTTCCCTTCCTCTTCCTACCATCTTCTATTATATATTTTATTAATATACCTTTACAAATATAAAAAAATATCATATTCCTTATTATCTAGCCATCTTCAGACTTGTCTAACTCCTTCTTAGAGCTCTCTTTATTAGAGCTACTCTTATCCTTTTTATTATATGACTTCTAGTTGTAGTACTACTAGGAATCTAAGTAATTATACCTCTAGCAGTACTAATTACTATCCTTCTTTGTCTCATACCAACTCTACTAATAGCTATTACTTCAATCCCTCTTATTATTATACAGATATAAAGCTATAGCCTAATCATCTCTATTATAGTCATAATTATATAAAATACATCCTTAATATCTACCCTATAGCTTTCCTTTTCTATAGGTCTTCTTATAGCTTATTTTACCCTGTAAAAATTTGTTACTACATTTACCTTTGTTATTGAATTCTTATTCTCTAAATAATACTTGCTTTAGAGCCTCTATCCTAGTAGGTATATATAAATACAATTTCTCCATAAGGAATTAGGTTAATACACTCTTATTACTCTCCAAAAATTAGATATTAGAAGTCACTTAGACCTTCTCTCAGTCTCCTTATAAAGACCATATCATTCTCCTAGACTATACTTCCATATAAATAAATTTACCTCATATAGTAAATTCTCCTAAATCAATCTATTTATATTATACTATTCTGGCTTGTCTAGATAATATATTAGCTTCTTGATCCTATAGATCTAATTATTATTATTAGCCGCTATAGTATTCTTCCTTATATTATACTTTATCTTTCTCAACTAAGCTCTAATATAGGGTTGTGCTTATTCATCAGAGTAATTAGGTTAGAGATGTGCTTAATCATGAAGGGAGTAAAGACCAGATGATTGACACGGTTCCCCTAGTTCCAACTCTCTACTTGTTGGGGTGGATCCTATGCAGAGTACGTGAAGATCGTTACGGCCGGGGGAGTTAGAGCCAATCCCCCCGAGCCGGAAATGGAAATATTACTTGAAGGAGATATGGCCGGGTATTATTCTAACCCCGTGCCATATGGACATTTGAACATTTGAACGGATGGATATAATACATATTGTTAAAGTATATATACGCCTCCCAGCTCTAATCAATACGATTTGCTTTCTTTTTTTCCTCATCAAGACTTTGCCCTCGTTGAAACCCTTATCCATCAACAAACAAAATGGCAGCCGCTGATCCGGTTAACAAGATGCTTTACCGGTATCTTGGCCGCTCCGGCCTCCAAGTCTCCGTGCTGTCTCTCGGTGGCTGGATCACCTTCGGTGGCCAAGTCAACGACGAGGCCACTTTCACCTGCATGAAGGCCGCCTACGACGCCGGCGTCAACTTCTTTGACACTGCCGAAGTCTACTCTGCTGGTGAATCGGAGCGTGTGATGGGTGAAGCCATCAAGAAGTTTGGCTGGAAGCGCAATGATCTCGTCATTTCGACCAAGGTATGCTTTTTTTATTCATCACACCCAACCAACCAATTACCCAATCCTGAATCTCATGACATCAGGACAGTGCAAGAACAGTATTGTCTGATTAGGGTTGTTAACACAGAATCCCGCATCCACCCCTTCAGATTTGCCGGCAAACCTTGACAAGGAATTGATAGGAATTGATTGTGTAACTAACAGATATATTGCAGATCTACTATGGTACTGCCTTTGGTAACTCGCCCATCAACAACAAGGGTCTCTCACGCAAGCACATCATCGAGGGCTGCAATGCCTCCCTCGCCCGCCTCCAGCTCGACTACGTCGACCTCATCTTCGCCCACCGCCCCGACCGCAACACTCCCATGGAGGAGACCGTCCGCGCCTTCAACCACCTGATTGACACGGGAAAGGCCTTTTATTGGGGCACCTCGGAATGGGACGCTGACGAGATCGCCCAGGCATGGCGCGTCGCCGATCGCCTGGGTCTTGCTGGCCCCGTGATGGAGCAGCCCAATTACAACATGCTCGACAGGGAAAAAGTCGAGAAGGAATACGCACATCTGTACAAGGAGGTTGGCCTGGGGTTGACGGTATGGTCACCGATGAAGCAAGGGATCCTGTCGGGCAAGTATAACAACGGGATCCCGGATGACTCGCGGTTTGCGCAAACAACAGTGGACTACATCAAAGGGTTCTGGCAACGGACGGACAAGAAGACGTGGGAGGGCATCATCGATAATGTCAGGAAGCTGGTGCCGATTGCCGATAGACTGGGCTGCAAGCAGAGTCAGCTGGCACTGGCTTGGTGCATCAAGAACAAGAATGTGAGCACGGCGATTATGGGTGCTAGCTCGGTAGAGCAGGTGAAGGAGAATATTGGTGCTCTGGATGTGGTGGATAAGTTGACACCGGAGGTTCTGAAGGAGATTGATGATATTTTGGGCAATAAGCCGCCGGCTAGGCACGTTTGGTAAGCAGGGTTTGGATTGGTATCAGATTCCCGAAGTGTATCAAGTCACAAAACGCCTGTTGGTGTGGTATCTCACATAAGGAATAGCTTCCTTTGAAATGGGGTGCCAATACTGGGTGTCTATGTATATTCTAATAATATCCATCATTCTTTTCCGTAAATATCTGTTGACTCTAGCCTACATACCCAAAGGATAATAAGCTATGTAATGCACGTCATCTTCCTGCATGACAATGTGCTCCGGAACATACCCCCTACAATGACGTGCATGAATCTGGATAACATAGCCATGTTTCGGTACTTGATGTCCCAAAGATTAAGGTATAGAAAAAAAAATATGCTTGCCCAAAACAATGACAAGAATTATTGGCTATAGTCTAGGCTTCAGGTTTATCTTTGCTATTCATTCCGAGAGACTCAAAGTATCAATTACATGCACTTATATACGCAAGATGCTAGATGATACATTGGTTTGTAAGATGACGGGGGGAAGGGACATGATGTACAAGCCGGTGTTTGGTGTTTGGTGGTGGGGTATCTCGAGGGGATTCATAGATATTTGATGTGGTGGGACGAATAGAAACTTTCCGTCATCCTATTCCGATGGGTAAATTCAATCTGGTGTGTGTGTGATGTGTTGTGAATGGGCTTTATTATATGTATATCAAGACTTATATTTAATGGGCTGGCGAGTGGACATGATGAGACTGTTGATGTGGCATGTCGGAAGTACCTCTCCCTCTTCTTAGGAAGAAAACTAGGATATTCAGAAAAATTCAACACATGTATCTTTTGTATGATACAGTACAGCATCTTTGGCATTATCATGATCGATCACAATCATGAACAAAACAGGAGCACAAATCCATTGATAATCTGGCATCTATAAATTCACGACAGGCTCCTCACCAACCCCTCTTCTCTCCCCTCCATCAATAGCAAAGACGTCACTTCCACATACATACACAGTTGCCAACCTTGGTTACTACATTCTGTCATATTAGACCAATTACATCTCCCAGTAAGAATTTATATTCACTCTTGTGTCTTCCTCCCCACAAGGCTTGCTAAAAACTGCCACTTCCTGTGTAATGCCACTTTTTGGCAATCCCTTTTTGATTTTTAACCAGGTACACCCTAGAGTATCCCAAAATGCTCTTAAGATACTTCTATAACCAGAAACCCTAGGATTCTTCATAGTCTGAGTAGGATTTATATATGCTATGGCATAATATATAACTAGAAAATATATTCATTTACTGAATAAATACTAAATAAACACCAAATAAACCAAGTATTATACCTGAATATACAAGATATACTACATAGCAAATGCAATTACTATAATAATTCTATGAAGCATATAGTTGCTAATGACTATGAGCATGCTATAGCATATACTCTACAAACTATATATATATCTACAAATTATCCATATTCTATTGAATTACTATAATATATCTATCAAGCCGATTAATTAAACCAGGAATATTAGCAATAATTCCTCTAATTTTTTGCACATGTTATTCTATTTGCTACATATAGTTTATCATGGGAAGGTACCTAGGAGTTAATCTAGTTTAGTTACCATGGCCCTGCATTTTGCATCCTAGAGCCGGAGATGGCAGCAGAGTAGCTATAGCAGGATGGAGAATAGGGCAACAGTATTATCAATAGAGTTTCTGGCAACAATGATCTATTCTTCCCCTATGAAACATCTATAGAGTAGGAAGCTTCCATTAATATCAGGCTCATGGTTATATTCTAAGAAGCATTTTCAGGGATGAATGGAGTCAAATCTCTATTTCCCATAATTAGACTAGGTGCTTTTAAAATGTAACTCTATAGGCAATTAAGTTTCCTTGATTTGGATTATTACTTTCTAGTTGCCTTAGATTCAAAATCTACTCCTTATGAGTAGTAATGCTTATATGATATTATAACCTTATTATGTAACCAACATTCGGACTTAAGGAACTAGTAAAGTAGCACTATTCAATTAATTCATTGTAGGCTAAAGCATATTAGGTAAAATAACTAATAGGTATGATTATTTACTAGGGATATTGAAGTCATCTAACATAATATCCTTAAATATATAGGACTATTAAGACATTAGACCAATATAAGTAATAAGAATATGATTTAGGTTTTTATTATTAATATAAAAAGCTAGATAATTATAACTTATAGCATTAGTACCCTAGAGGTTGGTAAATTAGGGTTAGCAGTATTAAGAGCTGTTTAGGTGTTGATGGTAAAAGCAATATGTATGAATGATATGATATTCAATAGGTTGACTATATATACTTAGTTATCTAGCATTGAAATATTTTAGAGTTTTATGATTTACTAGATAAATACATTTTGTAATACATCTCAACTATCATTATCATGTATATACAAGGAGACATAGTATCCCTGATTTTTTTTGGCATATGGATAATATAAGGGTTTACTGTCATAGAAGTACTTCAAAGACATATCAGGATATATCTAAGGTACTCCTAGTAGGAGGTTGCATTCTGCTCCATAAGATTATCATGCTAAAAAGCGGCATTACACAAGATATGATGGTTTTTAGTAAGCCTCCTCACCATTTGTTCTCTCCCTTTATGTGCCGCCATTTTGTTCTTGTCTGAATTCTAGCCTTGGTCATGGCGATAGCGGCCATGTCAAAAATGACATAATTCACAGTGCTAAACCTGTCTCTATTCCCTATCCTTTATCAATAGAAGTGAAAGAAAGACGGTTACACCCATGGGGTCGCAATGGTCAGATGCCGGTTAGCAACGAAGGGGGGAAGGGTTTCTGACGAGCTTTGAAAATGTTTCGGTGTGTGAAATGAAACATGGCAAAGGGACCCTCGTCGTTGTCTTGATTGATTTTTCTGTTGTTTTTTCTGTATGCATGTGTGTGTTCGAGAACATTTTAGAGTATAATATTGATGATATCGTCGTAGCCAGTTAGATGCTGCATCTTTGAATAGTTCCGTTCAGACGTGTAATGGTTGTAATGGCTGCACCAAAGGTCCAGATGATCAGCGCTAATCATTGTCGGCCATCGGCCATTCACCTTTTTGACTTACACGGGATTCAGGCTGCGAGTGGCCAAACTTCGACAAGTAAAACCTAATATGGAGGTATCTACAAAAATGGACAAAGGATCGTCAAGTAGCTAAACCACTATGCGTGTCGACCGTGCACTTACCTATCGGCCTTTGGGCAGTATTTCCTAGATGAGCAAGTTTTCTGTAGTTGTATATGTTCGTGTATATGAATTGCACATCACAATGTGAGCTAAACGCCAAATGACCAAACACGCAGCCCAATGACGGATGTCCAGACTTTTAGGCCTCTAAGGATAACACAGAGACAAGGGCCATTCAATCCTCATTCCAACAACCAACCCATCAAATGCCAAACCATCACCACCCACTTCGCCCTCGACAGTCACTTCGCCAAACCTCAGGATCCCGTCTGCACAGATATTACACTCTACACATACACTTTATACAGAGGAACCCATGCCCTTGAGAGAAAGAAAGCCAGCGAGAAAGTTGTACACCTGCAATCCTCTTGGTTCAGCAATTCCCACGCCGGGTTCTCGCTTGTTTGTCAAGGTTTTACAGACCCTCAGTAGAGAGAAAGAGAGAAGAGATAAAGAATGGATTCTGCAGCTATTCATGGTGGAAATTGCATTTTTGTAGGCTACTTCTCAGTAGAGTGAGTTGTTCGTGCATTCGGGTAGATGAGGATGGATTCCGGGAGAGGGTATCATGGGAAGGATGAACATGGCCTTGGTTAGAGGTTAGGGAAGAAGAGGGGAAATGACGAAGAGTTTTCTTTCTTTGATTTTTGTTTTGTGTGCATATCAGTCTACAGGCGGACGAGGCATAATGACCTCATTTGACTATAAAAAGTGCCAGTTATGGGCTACAACTAACTTATAATCTACAAAGCCCAAGGGATATCAAAATTTGGGCAATGAAGCCTTATATTGACAATGACTTTGAGATATCGTGAGAAATGCATACGTGATGGTCCCTGAATTATCTGACAAAGCACAGGGAAATATATTTGCCCTGTATTTGGCCCTCCCATTTGCCAAAGAACAAAATATATACAGCTTAAATAAAATCCAAAGGGCACCAAACTCTGGTCAAGACCTGGTGATATCATCCGCAACCCACAGTAACCCTAGATCTCTTTTAAGAAGGTTCAACCTGCAAGAGGAACCAAAACGGAACCCAGAATGAAAATTTTATACTTTCCTTTGCATCGTGACAAAGAATCATCCTGCATAGATACATACATTTTCAGGCATCTACATACACATCTACACAGTATACAAACCAATGACTATACATCTCCTCTATGCACTCGCTATGCACGTCTGATTCCTCTGGTTCCAGACCATCGTCTCCTGCAGCCATGCAACCCCACTTGTTCCCGAACAAGCAGCATGCACTTCACCGCTTGTCTATATTTTAGCCGTGACATAGCATGTCATAGAGCCAGGTATCGATTGGGCATATCCAGCATGCATACTGGATGCATATACTAAGGAGAGAGAGACGACGCTGGCCAGACTGTCAACAAGTGAAAACATGGGAATCAATATGGATTCAAAAGTATATATTATTACTTCTATATCGAACATCAAAGGCCATGCTTAAGCGAGGAAAAAACAATATCGAGTGCAAACATGCAGACATCTCAAAAGAAATAACAGGTTTTCCATCCAGATCTATAGACCAACATCCACCAATCATCAAGTGTTATGAAAGCAGGCCTTTGCCTTTTTGACCTGTAGATATATGCTATTCCCACATACACTCACTCACTCACTCACATACACACATAACAACCGCCAGTAAAATTACACGACCGCCCACAGTGCCAGTACCAGGACAGAGCCACTGCACCACTTTTGTCGGGACTTTGTTCCATAGTTGCAGATAAACACATCCGAGGGGCATTCATCTTTGTGCCCGATTATGACCATGTTCATGCGGGATGATGTCGGTAGATGATGTATTTTTATGTGGATTGCAAAGAAGACAAATTGTTATCTTGTGGGCAACAAGTATGGTCCAGCTCTTCTCTTTTTGTGTGTTTGCCGATGTATATACTGTAATCCATAGAGAATCCTCTGCAAACCCGCAACGGCCCCGGTGACGTCAACCCTACCGCCCCCTTCCCTCTATCCCCCTCCACAAACAACCTTAATTGTAGTCTAGCCATAGGAGATCCTTTCGATATCACGATTTTCATTCCTAGCAAGTCTCCTTCAGCTTTATCTCTCGGCTGATTGCCTTTTTCACTACATCTGTAATAAGCGCCCTGTGGCGACGAAAATGCCCACAGTCAAATTCATTGATGAGGGTCCTTTTTCTATTCTCACTTGCTCGCTACAATGTGTGAATGAATGTGTGTGGAACTTTATGGGGGCAAGGGGGGATAGTGATGGCTCGTTGACAGGTGGTGCGCCACACCAAGTGATATATGTAAGTGATCGCATCAGTGATTTGGCGGAGAGGTACTTATTGTATAAATATGTAGCAGTAAGTAGGTCTTTTGATATTGAGACATTATAAGGGTTCAGAAATTAGGTGTGATGGTCGGGTACGCATCTTGGTCGTGATATCCGCTACTTGCAGAAGTGGCAACAATTGTTAATGTTCGGCTCGAATCATGCCATTGACTGGAGATATATTTCTGCTTGTCTACACACATTCAGAACTCATGATCTTGAAAAACTCAAATGTACTCGTGGCCACATCATGCACACAGCATGCTGCTGCAATGCGTTGGTCTCGCTACCGGCCGCCATATCACCAAGGATTTTCCCAGCTCCAGGCTTTTGGGTAAATTTTTATTCATGTTCTCCATACAGTGCCGGTACTTGATCACTCTCCTCAACCGGACATTTTTGCTCACGGCAAACAATCGACATGGTGATGGCTCTTTTTTAGTGTTCAGATTGATGACATCACCACTAGCCGAGAGATGCTCATTAGCTATTGGCAACTCTACATTTGATTGGATAATCAGGTCAACAAATCAACAAGGTCAACACATTTGCGCACATTCATCATATGGATCGACCATCTTTAACATCGTGTCCCACAAATTCTTTCTTGAAAACTTTAACAGATAGAGTGGTCATACCTTTATGTGTCGCTGATCACTTCCCTAACTTTCATAAATTACCAGCCAGCCCCCTAAACTTGTATACAACTTCACTACACCAAGAATTGACTGTTAACTAGCCAATCATGTCTTGATTACTGGCATTAACACAAATAATATCTACCATCAATGTCCCTTATCCACAAGAAGGGGAAATCAAAAGTCTCTGCAGTGAAAACAATATCACTACACATCAACCATATTCTCATCAACCTGTTCACTACGACTGTAAGAAAGCCTCTAGCTTTCCTTCCCCCTTTCTCCAATGATGATCCTATCTTCTGTAACGCGTTTCTGATTTCTCTAACTTCGGGGGGCTTGGCTAGTGGGATCTCTGGTCTGAGGGTAAAAGCTATTTGTTTCTGATGCTATAGGAGAATTCATGCTGGTGGGGAAAAGTATTGGTTGGTTCAATAGGTAACTTGAATCAGAAATATAATTGCAAAAATTGAAAGGGGATGGGATGTTGTTTAATCTAAAATCTGAATTGGTGTAAAAAGGACGGTGTGTGCGACGGCATGGTGTTGATGTGGGTTAATATGACCAATTTATAACCCTAACAATTAACATGCTTGAAATAGCAATCTAAAGCTCAATTTTCCATAATGCTTGTCATTTCAACCCAGAATCCAGACTCAGTTGGATACCATTTTGGAAAACATAAACTAGTTGTATGGAATTGAATGAACAAGAGGATGAGAAAAAGGCTGAAGTATCAAACAAGAGCTACTCAGCTTCTCTACAATACCTGAGGAAAAAAATATCTACCCAGGGTAGTATCGTGAGTCCAGACATAATCCTACTTCAAATAGATGGACTTGTGATCCTCTGCTTCTCCATGCTTTACTTTCATGCATATTTCTTTGAATTTTTTCTAGCGAATGTGACATCGAGGATTGGATTGAGTATTTATATAAGATGGAAGGATCAGGTGTACGCATAGGGTAAGAACCACGATGATCCGTTGTGCGTGGGCATCGTGGATTTCATTGTGCAGGAGGAAGGATTGTGAATATGACGCTGTCAGTTTTTAATCAGTGACCGCTTAATCCAGTTCCGTTTTTGTCTCCTCCGAATGATCGTATTTAATGTCAAATGACTTGTTGCTTACCAGCACAGAAGTTTATAATTGTGTATAACCATACAGATTCTCCTATCTTAGCCTCCAGGCGACGATGAAGTTCATGATATATTGAACTCATGTATTGATAAGAGCACACATTATGAAACTCAAACACCGTCTGTACTGTATTTAGCGAAGAAAAAAAACTGCGCCCTGTGATCGTCCGTCTATTTCTGTACCTGTCATTTTTAGCTTCTAGCTTCTTCGTGATCACCATCATCCGAGTTGAGAACGATCTCGACACATGCACAACCTCTCTCTTTATTTCGCATCCAACCTCTAAGCCGAGTCGAGCCAGTATGTTTTGTGTTTGACGTTTGTTCATGCCATTGAATGGCTATGCTCGCCTTTGTCACAGAAGTCACTAGGTTTCCCAACCAGATCACCTCGACTCATCATCTTACAACCTCAACCTCCACACGACGCCACGGGTCACTCAGCGACCCCCCTGCCTAGTTTTAGGATTTCTTGTATGTAGAATATTGGGCTGACTGGATGTTTATAGCAACCTTGTGCGCACCCTATACGTGACTTGTGTTAATGCTGGTTCGCTGTTGTGTACGACATGTTAAAGAGGCACTGGTTCATTGTGTAGGCTTAAGATTATCAGTAAGAGACATGGTCATATTGGCTCGCCACACAAGAGGCTGTAGTAAGTACGTTGTAAATTGAGTGGCGTAGCTGGAGGCCACAAGAAACTGGAAAGCAATCAACTGGCTGAGTTGTATGTGATGACGGATTGGGTGACGATAACTGTATCATCAACTCAGCCCTCATTCATCATTGCTGTACATTCATTGTATCGGATCCCTGCAAATGGACGATGTTAAATTGCTAAAGTTGCACGTTTTCTTTGCCAGCTTAATAAAATAATAAAGTTTTATGGCCAAAAGAGCCCTGGAAATCACAATCATCACCCGCTATCACGGACTGCAGCCACAATTTGGAAGTTGATAAACCCCCGAGCCTGAGTTGTGGACATGGGCTACCACGACGCCTTCACAATCCCTCAACCTTGAACTCAATGTCCAAAGTGCACCCAATTTTATTTGCAATGCTCAGCTTAGCTGTTCAATTCGTATGAGACGATTAATAAAGTCAAATTACATATCATCTTGAAGGTATGGAAACATACGGCTATTGACTCCGACTAATGACAGTGGCATTCTGGCTACATAAGAGTGAGTTGTAGTTGTATATTATGTTGACTGTGCTTGTGTCAATTCCAAGACAGTTCAAGAATCTTATCAGTCCTCGTTAAAACATGTTTTCCTTTGTCTCGATTTGGCTACATTCGTTGATAAAATCCTAGATTAATCTCTCCAAGCGCACAACGTAGGCCTTGTAGCAAAGCAACATACCAAGTGTCTTCCTCACAATCCACACTGTCTCGCCATACGTACAAAGACAGGGTTTCTGCCAGGGAATGCAACTTGTGGGTGCAGGGAAAGTAGCACTGATGTTAAAGGGCCACCCCTGACGCCTAACACCGCCCCCTGTTCTAGCGCAAATCGCAAGGTGCGTATCTTTTTTGGGGTTGTGAAGCAATTGCAACCACCACAAGCCGGACGGGGTAGCTACTTGATATATCATTTACACGTCCCGCTCCTCTCTTTACATCCGGAGCTGTTCTTCTTTTTTTTGTTTTTGTTTTTTGATATTCATCATTCAACAACGACATTTTCCATCACACACATTTCTATACTGTGTGTTGTCATACATATTATATTTCATTATCTGATTTCTTTAGTATTCATATTTATCGATTACTGTGTCTGGAAGAACAAGTGAACCCTTTCACTCACTTGACTACTCTTTCTCGCCATTCTTACGATAGTCATCACTTCAACTCCGGTCTATTCCCAACAAAAACTTCACCTTTCTACCATCCCTCGACACATACACAATGGACTCCGTCCGCGTCTCTTCCGGCGAGAGAGTGCCCAGCTACAGAAACACTATGGCTGGCCTCCCCTCACCAATGTCTAGCTTCTCTGAAAACGATGCCTTCTCTACCTTCTACCACAACATGCTCGCCAAGTCACAAACAGCCGCTCCCGCTCTCCCCATGAAGAGCAAGCTCCGTGCCTCTCGCCTCATCATCCCAACCTCTCTTGTCGTCCCTGTCCAACAAGTTTCTTCTCCCGTAAATGAACCTACTACCCATCACGACGTCTATATGTCTTCCGAGGAGGATGCCTCTTCCACTGCTGATGATGTTTCCGACTACGACTGGGACTCCGAGTCCGATGAGGTCTGCGCCCCTCTGTCTTTCAGCGTTTCCAACCCTGCGCGTATCGTCTCGGTTGTCTACTCTGGCAAGCCTGCTGTGGTGGAACTTTCCGGCCGCCGCTCTACATCTCCCAGCCTCCGCAACCGCCAATATTCTGCTGATTCCGAGTCTTCAATTCCTGAACCACCCACCAGACTGGCTCCTCCCGTAGCTGTGCACCCTTCCTCTTTTCCCATCCGCCCTGTCTCCACGTTCACGCCTGCTCGTCTTACCTCCGAGTTCATCCCCCGTGGTATGCCCCGCCAGCGTTCTGCTTTCCTTAATGTTGACCCTTCCGCGGCGCCTCCTTCGCACAACAACCACTCCAGCCTGACTGTGTCTCCCACCAGCGTCACTGCTGAGTTTTCCTTCCACGAGTCTGCACCTACATCTTCTGCTTCCAACGTGTTCAAGCGCACAATCAGCCTTGTCCGCAAGAAGAGCCGCCCGACTCTCAACAACTCCAACCTTCCTTCTACCATCTCCGAAGAGGTGTCGATACCCCAGACTGCTCAGATCTCTGCGTCACTACCGGTTACTCCTGGCGTCGCTCCCGCCACCTATGAAGACATGCTTCTCAAGGCTGCTCTGGGTGCTAAGCACAACGTTAGCTCTCCGACGCCCTCTACTGCCTCAGCCACCTCGGATCACTTGACGTCTCCTCAGCTTTCTACTCCTATGAAGAATAGACTACTGAGCTTGACGCGCAAGCGGTCTTCGTGGGTCTAAACAGCAGCAACAAAAAAGCATCATCCTTCACTTCTTCGGCACATCTTTTCTTCACACTTGCTTTCCTTTGTTTTTTTTTTTGTTTTTTTCCTATTGTCTCATTTCCTTTGTCATTGTCACGAATTTCCTTGACGAACTTCATAACTTCACTTCTTAGTTGTTATTTGTCATCTACTCATTTGGTACTTGTTTTTTTTTATTTTATCTTTTTTTTCGTTTGTTAGGTTCGATCGTGGTCAAAATTGGAAAGACAAGATAAAGTGTCTTTCTATGGCGTTTGGGTATCTTGGGAGGTTTCTTGATCTTTTGCTTTCGCCTGCAACATGTTTTGCTCATTTTCAGTTATGAATGGAATCATTCTACAGCCACATTTTGTTGGCTCTATTTGACCAATACCTTGTTCATTTCCATCCTCAGAATTGTGATGTCTCATCTGTGTAATGTAATTTTTTTTTTTTTTTTTCGAAATAATCATGTCTAGTGCCATCATACCTTGTGTGCCACATTATGTAATCTTGTTCTCGTATTAACCTGTCTTATCAACCCTCTTTATAACATGTGCAAGCATCGGCAAGCAATGAATCGTAGCCGCAATTGTCACTTAAGTGTCTGGAGATCTAGCACACGGGAGTTATCATGGCACTCGAGGGGGCTGTTTTCTTTCAATATAGCAGTCGGTTATTGACTGACTGACATGTGTTTACAAATAGAATTTAGCCTTTATTGAGCAACTAGAATATCATTGAACTTCTGTTGCCCCATGAAGACCACCAGTTACATGAGGGGCCGATGAGAGCCGGGAATGTTCAACATGTGACCGGATTCTCTTTTTTGTTCTCGTGTATGTATCTAGCTAGATGTTTATAATATATTATCATATGATCCCCTTTAAATTCCAATAGCTCTCTATACACTTACTAGACTGATGCAATTCATTCATAGAGGGGATATAATCGAAAGATTATTCAAAGTTTAGCTTCGAGTTAAATACGACTTAATCGTAGGAGTCAGGGGTTGGCCAATTCTGAAAGATGATTGGTCAATCCATCTGTACATCAATCTCTTATCTGCTAACCACCAAAAAAAAGCTTCAACTAGTGCAATTCGGAGCTTAATGACTATTTAAATACATTTGTGGGGAAGAGACAATATAAATATGTGATAGGGGAAAGGGAATAGAGCTAGAAAGATCAAATGGCTTTTGACGACAGGAAATATTCCCGTTACACAGCTCTGGTGATATCGTTGTGGGTCACCAAAATACTTAGGATGGCTCGTCTTTCCGCGTATTGGAGGTCATGAGTATTGGTGGATCATGCGATATTGCAGGAACCTCCTTAACCCTGCTTCCACGATAATGTTCCGAAATGCCATACATCAACCAGTTCTCAGCCTTCTGACTTGTAGGCTCATGGTCTAGAAAAATGATATCCATGATATCATGACGCGGTATAATCCAATCCATCCAGGAATGTTATTGTGGGAATATCCATGTCATTCCAATTCAAGAAACCAATATTGATTCTTCCACGGAACTCAATTCATGCCTTAATCCAGACGTTCCTTGTCATGATGTCGTATATAGCACGCCGCCCTCTTACAATAACCTTCTCACCATTCCACAGATATTGCCCAGGATCTTGTCCGCTATAGCCCTATATCACCATGCAGATAAAAGCCATCGACTCTCCACGCTATGAACCTCACGCTACCCACTTCTCACAATAGTGAAAGTAGTGCTATCCTCAATGTTGCACCAGCTTTGTACTAGAGTGGCCAAAACGAAAAAAAAATCTACAGTTGCTCCTATAAAAATTCACCCATCCCATCTATCAAACTTTACTTTGAAAGGCCGGTTCTTAGGGGTATGATGATATAGTTATAGTATAAGCAAAATACAATATGCAGAACGCTTGGACTGTTCGCCCACAGTGTATACAAGCATGAATGTTATTTATATACTTGACGGGTAGTGAAGGTCTGGTGATGACGACGTTCGCGAAGAGGATGCAGGTGTGTCACATCGAGGATACAGAATAATGCAAGATGCATGTACAATACCGATAGGGTATCTAGAGTTCACCGCTTGTTGCTGACAGCAGAGAAACTCATCACCCGGAAGTTTAATATCTCTGGTTGTTCATGATTTTGAAAGTCCTGGTACGCAACTAACCAATAAATAACCCTTGTCTTGATATCTGAGTTATGTTTATTATATCACAAACAACCAAAAATATAAGAAACAAATAACAGCTAATATAGCAGTTCGCATCAACTCATAACAAACCCCAGCCAAAGTCAATATTGGCAATCAACCATCAATGGTTCATAGTAACCATAACCCTAGAGACTTGCAAGACTGGATCTCGTCCTCCGGGGTCACTTAAAGAAAGCTCGGCTTCGTTTGAGATGGCGAAAAAATTGTGGTAGGCTTCTGAGATACAAAAACTGGACGTTTGTACGATGGCTTAAGCTTCGATGTTGAGTACTATGTGATGAAAATTCACGGTCTTTCTTATTGTAATTACCGAAAACTATCACAAAATCTTCGAGTCATCTCATAGGGTTACTAAGTCATTTTACTTCCAGTCGGTACCGTGGTGCAAGTTTAGGCCTTCGGGAATCTTGATATTAAAGTCTTATTGTTCTGGTCTCGATTCTTTTTTCCCATAGACTGATCTAGCCACCTATTGATACTACACTATAGATTGCCGTCTGCAACTGGCCCATATGCACGGCACAGACATGCCAACCAAGCATCCCTTCTCTGCATTCAACGACGATGAGTCCAAAATACTAGAGATTGCATGATCTGTCTGCAAGGTATTCTACTACTGTGACTCTCCAGCCTCTCAATTTCTTTGTGTTGCAAGTTTGTTGGCATCTCAGACTTCATCGAAGGTACACAGAAATAATAGTCTCTCGACCAATTAAGATATTTCCTAATCCCCGGCTCTTGAATGGTTGTTGCAACCTTCTACATCTTCATCAGCACCAACACGTCGTTGTGCCTTGTCCCATGCATTGCGACCAGCTCCTTGCATACATCGGAGTGAACACTTTTAAATAAGTTCGAATCAGGACGGGATGGAATATGACGTTAACTTGTCGTCTTCACCGTATCCCTGACATGATGTCTTGAAAACTGAAGTTGATTTTTCCAAGACTCGATATTCCCGTCGCCAATTTGGCGGTGACCGGAAGACTTGCAAAAATTTCGATACGGATGGTCGTAACCAGCCCCTTACAGAACATGAGCCCTTATATCATGAAGTACTCATAAAAGCTTCCATGATTGTTCCACGCCACAAATCACTACGCATGTGGCGCTAATGACATAGGACCAGGGTATGGCAAACGTAAGATCAACCCTGTCTTAACCATTAACGCACAGGCTAACCTCAACATCTCTTCTCAGCATTGATTGCATATTTGCCCTCAGCTACAACATCTCCATCTAACCACCAAGTCACCAAGCGCAAGTCCACCAGCTCCAAGACCTTTTTTATCCTCCTCATCTTCCCCTCAGCTATCTCCCCCCCGGCCGTTCACTCATCCGTGCCTAAGCACCCAAAGTCAATTGCACAGACCGCAGCCAGGATATCAAAGACAAAAAAAAAGGAACGCCCGCCCAACAAGCGTCAAGCAATTTTGGTAAGATTTGAAGGAATCTGTCGTCCTGCCCCGTGATATATAATGTCATGTCGTCAAAGGTTGTTTGGGGAAGATTTCCTATTTTGGGAGTTTATCAACAATGACAGGGAGCGATGACAGGAGGGGCGGGTGATAGTGGGGACATTATGGGAACTAAATATTTACTTTATTCTAGAAGTGGAAAAAAAGACAATAAGCTTCGTCTGTGTGGAGAGCAGACGCGCCGCGTCTATTGTTTATATCTGATGGATGTGGTAGGTGATCTCGCCGAACAGGATAGGGGAAGATTTTATGGGTACATTTGTGCTTTGCCAACCTCGAGAGTCCCCCCTCAAGATCAGACTACCAATAGTTAGTAGTAAGTCTATATTAACTGCTTTGAGGCCATGAAATGGTCCCATCCTCTGTTCATTGTATCGTAGTAAATACTTCTTTTGTAGACATAAACAACAATGTAAACCGTCGAATACTGCCCTCACAATGATTGTGAATATCTCACATCATATATTGATCTTGCAGACCTATATAGACCTGCAAGACTAAAAAGCAGATTATGATCCGTCATGGTAAAATCCTTGGTCTAACAACCGTGTCAAATACTTGCAACCAGGAATCCCCCACTAACGTACGTTTTGCTTGATAAATACAAAAGTTCGGTATTCAAGACAGTGCTAGTAAACCAAGCCATTTAGAAAAATACTTCCAATAAAAATATTTCCTATCCACATTTCTATACCATAGACCCACACACAAGTCATAGTGAATAGGGCAAGATATCGTATCCTGGATAGTAGCAAGGCCGTCGTATATGAAGGTTTCCGAGTAGCGTTTTCGATGACAAGATTTCCACTAGGCATTGGTCTGAAGTCTCATAGATATACACTCATGGAGACCATAAGTTGATATTGTATATCTCAGTACTTCTCTTTTTTGGCACATTAGCTGTGACAATATATGAAGGTGGGACTTTCCAAAATTTCCGCCGGCACCTCCAATTTTCGTCGGCTCTGGACTGAGGAACACGGCGTTCCCACCAACTCCTGACTAAAGCTACAAATCATATCGCATTGTGGTAGATCAAAAGCTACATTTAATATATACGAACACTCCAAAATTGTGCATTTGCTGGTGTTGGCCCACTGGTTCAAGCCTACTCTATGTGTATCACTACTCACAATTTCAAAGTACCGGTCGAGATGTATACGAATGGTTAGGGACTCCTGTGTAAGTAACTAGTTACGGATACAAACTGATAACATCGGTAAGGTTGGCCAAGGTGATATTAGAGGGGCTTATATAACTCATGAATCACGTTCACGTATACCTGTCAGCCTCTACATTAGCTGCATATTGATATGTTACGGCTGTCTCATATGATAAATCGGTGATTAGATGTGCAATTGGAAGCAGATATGTCCCACGTCATAGTTAAATAATATGATGAGGCTCTAAGTAAACTGTAAATTATATATTTATAAGATTATAGTACCCATCTATCTTCCTTTGAATGTCTTCTAGTTAAAGTCTATCATGCTAGCAACATCTGTGAAGCTACAGCAAACATATCAAGACATCTATGTCCTGAAATAAATGGGTTGACATATTGTCTACATTAAGTAAAGCATCCAGTTATTGACATATTACATGTATCGTTCCAGAATTGACGGAGTGTCAGCCACGATATTAGTGATGACAAGAGGGTAACATGGCATCCATAGTGCACAGGATCAATTTAAACAATTTTTGGAGCCAAGTAACCAACATCCAACATACTCTATATGTTTTCATGTCTTAAGTCAACTTATATAATTACCGCTTCTGAGTCAAGATAAACATGTTGATACGTCTCATGAAGACGATAACCCTTAGTAGCATACATGTGTTGAGCCTTTATAGGAAACCACAACCACAGTAGCTAATAGCTTCATTAGGCAACTTGCCTGAGTGGTTAAAGGGTATGACTCGAATGGTTATCCAACCATCTCAGTTATCATATGGCTTCGGCCGCGCAGGTTCGAATCCTGCAGTTGTCGCAGTCTTTTTTTTCTTTGTTTTTGTGTTATTCGCGTTCGGGGAGGAACATCATCTCTGTTTTACAGGTTTCGCAGTCAACTTCATTGAAGCCTGAGAATTGAACAATATCTCATCGGGCGTGATTTCCTGCTAACTTGGAATCCCCAAAATTGAAACAAGGAAATTTATTGACAGTTTTCAATCTAGCCTGTCCCTCTCAATGCGATACATTGTTCATATACCGGCTCGCCATCATCATGCACTGGCAACTCAGTACTTTAAGGAAGCATCACAACAAGATAGTAGCTGACCAATGAACAGAATCATTCCAATAATCAATTATAAATATAACGTACAAACTCCACTAGCCCTTAGATGATTACTACTAAACACGGGAGTCCCAATTTCTGTGCCTCTCCCGACTAAACCTTATATGTGTGATGTATAAGGATGTAATGTGATTTTTGAAATCCAGCCCACCATCAAAAAGAAAAAGGCCAAAAGCCAAAGGACGCCGATGCCACATGCCAAATGAAAAGAGTAATTAAATGAACTCGTAAAATGTCTGCGAAAAGCAACTATGGTTCGCTGAACCGCGGACAATGTATAATAAGGGTGAATAGAAACAAATAACATGGCAGCAGGAGAGTACAGTAGACTGTTTCACGGTCTATTGTATGCTATGTCTCCCTCTGAACCAAGTCTAAATCGACCAATGATCCAGTTTGACTCATTTACAGAGCTTTACGGGGGCGAGTAGTGGAGCCCGAAAAGGGCTTAGCACCGGTGGTGGTAGCCTTAGAAACTAGGTCGTGGGGATCAGGCAAAGGAGCCTGAGACATGCGGCGGAGCGACTTGCGGGTGATCGACTTCTTGTCCTTGGAGTAAGTAGCAAGATAGAATGAGATGAAAAGAACCAGGTAAGATGACAAGATAATAATACCGGCGAAAGCGGCGAACTCTTCACCAGCGCACTTGCCATGGTTGGGTAACCAGGGGTAGTAAGTGGAGGTGAAGTAAGTGTAAGAAGCAAAGTAAACAAATCCTGAATGTTGTTAGTCACGAATCTATTTTCCGTGAGCAAATTTGAAAGTATACGTACCAAGATCGATGATGAATTGAATAATTTGAAAGCGGGTGACCCATTCCTTCCACCAAATACGTATGCCACGAGCACTCTGGAAGTAGTACCAGTACATGACAACGTGGACACCAAGGTTAAGCGTGATAGGAACCCAGGAGACGGCAGTGGAGCCAATTAACTGAGTATAGCACAGAACAGCGGTAGCACCATGGTGGTAGCAATGGAGGAAGGCTGCAAAGCAAACATTCGTTAGTATTACATAAATGGTGATACAAGGTCAGGTTTGCAATGACAACGTACTCAGGGGCTTCTTCTTCAGGAACAGGAAAACGGTGTCGAGCAGCTCAAGGTACTTGGTCAAGTAGGTCATCTGGTAACGAATATGTTAGCACGTGTCTTTCCTGCTAGGGGTCACAAATACGCATGTAATTTACACTTACGTAGTAGAGAACAACCAGCTTCTGAGTCCATCCACCCTCGTGGTGGCAGATAGCATGGAAAATACCCTTACGGACGATAGTGGGAAAAAGTTCCTCGATGTAGAGAGCCAGAAGAAGAGCACTCACGGCTGTCAAGATGAAGTTGTGAACGAGGAAGAGGGACTTCAGCTTGAAAGCATCGCGGTTGCGCATAACTTCACGACCACCAAAGATGACGATGTAGTAGATGACGACGAAGATACCAGTCTCCTTGAGGGTAGACATGGGAGTAATACCGGGAACGAAGCGGAAATCCTCACGAGGATAGCCCACAGTGAACTCCCAAAGCTTGTCGAAGATAGGCCACAGTTCGACGCCAAAAGGGCTGTCGAGAGTGGGAACGGGAAGCGAAGCCATTGTAACAATTGATCGGGGGACACGAGTGGAGGGTTATGATGTTGGCCGATGGGCAATGGCGACGACAACGTTGACGACGTTCAATTCGATAATGGGCCGGACAGGTAGTCACGGGGTTAGCACGAGAGAAAATGGACTCGAAGACAAGAAAAAAAAAATGAAGAAGTGGAAGGGAGAAATTAGGAGATGGAAGATTAACGGTCGAATTACGAACAGGTCAGTCGGTTCAATCGTGGGGCGGCAAGGAGAAAGTGCCAGCGGGAACAACAACCTAGAGGGAAAAGTTCGCCACAAGAGTCTAGCGGGTTTGGTTTTTTTTAAGGGGGGGCTTGAAGAGGACACTTTGACGGCCACTTAGTGAAATTGGAATGGGACAGGAAAGGGCAGCTAATACTGTTTAGGCCCGATGCGGGATCTTTTTTCCAATGGACGTAACGGTAACTGCATAGACGCGGAAGACGCGGATTTCACTTTCAGAAGCCCCCTGGACACCGACGCGCAGAAGTGGACCCGATAGATAATGCGACGTTGACCTCCGCTAATCGATAGTCAAAATTTCAGCATCACGACCGGAAACATTTGCCGTGATACAGTAAACAGACCAGACAGCAGCAAAATATCGTGACACTTGATGGTTGCCACATATATGGACACCTAGGTCCAGTGCAGTTACATTAATTGTAGCTTATTTTGTCGATGTTATGTGTCAAATTGCGTCGCAATGGATGCATATTCTTACAGCAGTGTGCGGGTCTACTTTTTTTTTATTGTAGTCGTATCGTGATGTTCTTTAGCAACTATTCCTGGGTAATACATTTACATGTGATTGCGAATTCAAATCCCACCATGAATTCGAACGCAAACGCTCATGGCAAATCGAGTCTAATGTAACTACAGCACTTTACAGTTGGTATATCATTCATATTATAACCTGGCATTTGATAGACACAAATTTGAAGTGAATCATCTATGTGGAAATCGATACCTTGGACTTGTGGCATGATGATTGTGTCGTGATAAAATGACAACTCCAACTTCTAACGGTAATGTTATGTATTTTTAATCAGGATTACGTGGTCTGAAGCCCAGGAGCCTGATAAATAAAAATCATGTTTTGGGTAAAACTCTAGCGATAGAATAGTGACGAATGCAATACTGAATATCTTTAATTGGAAGTCGAGACCTTCATGACAAGTTAACGTTAATTTTATGTATTCACTGGCAAGCCAAGACCCGGAGTCTTTAGTTACGGATACCGGACGAAGCGTAGGCCGAATTCCGCTAGGGGTCATAAAGCATCACTCTGTCAACAGCAGTCAAAAGTACACATATGTAGATGTAAAGAATTTCAAAGTTGTGGCCAGTTGTCTAGGTATACTATATTGATATAGTGTTGACTGACCATATCATCATGATCTTGTTGACAGTACACTATTTGTTCTCTATTCACATTTATAAATGTAGGGTTGTCATGTATATGACAGGTTCAATCTCTTGTATATTAATGTTAAAAAATTAAATGGTCAATAGTAGGGTTTACATGATTTAATATAAGGACTGACTATATGACATCATACCTACTCTCAGATAAGCCACTTATAGGCAATTATTGAAACAGTAGGTTAGTGAAAGAACAAGTCAATATGCCCAAGAAATCGATGTAATGCCACATGGAGTCATATGTTAACAGTAGAAGTTAGGTGACAGCAAAGAAAATCAACATGAGCAAGTTATGATGCCATATCTTTCTCTGATCTGCTCAATCCCATTTGTACAGTGTTGATATTCAATTTTCCCAAGTTATAAGAACCTCAATGACCGCACCTTGTATGTCCTTTGACCTACTTGATTGCTATTCACTATGTTAGTCCCATTCTTTCCTCATATAACAAATCATTTTTCGTACTGATTTTAACTGCCAAGCCAAATATATGACGCTGCTCAGATCTTGCCGGGGATCCTTTCCCTGGATTTTGACATATTCGGCCTATGTTATCGTGACTAAGCAGGATCCCACCAAAAAGTTGTGATTGAATGACAAGCTGCTATGACCCCATTCCACAAACATCGGCGATATCATTCGCTGGAATTCGATTAGCCTAGTCAATTCGGCGGCCAACCGATTTTTTTCCTGTGTTCTCTCTTTTATAGGACAAAGCACGCATTGACCAGTCACAGCATAGAGAGTTGACAACTGCCAGGTTCTGACTTTCCCACTCCTCATTGTGGCTCAACTGGTCGTCCCTTCCGTCCTGAAGACCCCCAGTACCATGGCTAGCAATTTTTTATTCCTGAAATTACAGGCTCAGAAACCTTTCGAGGTCGTCCGAGATAGTCTGCATCCGCAAACTCCATCATACTGCCAATCTACCCATTGAATATTATTGCCCTTCCTATTGTTCATTGTCCGTCTTTTCAATCGACTAGACCAATCTCCCCTCCTCACATCGTACATAATGTCTGCCTCTATGCTTCGCATTGCTGCTCGCCGGACCATGTTCCGTGCTGCTGTCCGCCAGCCCATTACTGCCCGTGTCGCCATGCCCGCTCCCGTCGCCAGCTTCAGCACTAGCACCGTCATGCGCTCCAGTGCTCACGATGAGGAGACTTTCGAGGAGTTCACTGATCGGTGAGTCTCCCTCAATGCCTATATTTCCGCCCACTGCGATTGTCCCCTCACTCGATACCTATGGATCATCCATTGGTCCGGCCAGTTCGGATTTGAATGTCCCATTGCCACCGTCAATCAATATAATAAAACTTGCCGACCTTTATTCAAAACGGACGGCAAGATATACAATCTTCAGACTGGGACTTAGTTCTGTCATGTCATGTTGCCTATGCACTGGCTTGTATTTTTTTTCTTTTCAAAAAAAAAGGCTTTGTCACGCACAGTTATTGTACTATGATACGCTGCAGCTAGTTCTTACATTCTGTCGTCCAATTGCATGCCGGCTAAAATAAAGCACCACATCATGTCGCCGTTCAAAATTTATATCAACTCCACCCGGATCTAACCGTTCTGTTTGTCTATAGTTACGAGAAAGAGTTCGATGGTGTTCAGGATGTTTTTGAGCTTCAGGTTAGTTTTTATGCCTCTATACCATACACTATTAACCCGCATGCTGCCTTTGCCTCGGTGCCTCAGCACCTTTGATTTCCAATGCTTTGCCGTTCCGGGAGCTTCCGGCTATTTTAAAGTTGCGATAAAGTGGTGTGATTGTGCCACGCACTATTCAACGGTCGCTTCGACGTAACTCGGGAAAAAATTGTATGCAGCATCGAATATCCGAACCTTATCTAATCCGTATACCATAGCGCAACCTGAACAATGCCTTCGCCTACGATCTGATTCCCTCCCCCTCCGTTATCACCGCTGCTCTGAAAGCCGCTCGTCGTGTTAATGATTTCGCCACCGCCGTCCGTGTTTTTGAGGGTAAGTTATCTCTGTGATGCCACATTTCTTTGTTATCTGCGGGATCATGATGGGGACAAAGTTATTTGGACCCATGCCAATGTTTATGGACTCCGAGTAAACCCCGGTCAACCTTTATCTATGAATATGCTGCTGACTTGGACCACCACATTAGCCATCAAGGCTAAGACTGAGAACCAGTCTCAGTACGAGGCCTACCTCAGTGAGCTTAAGCCCCTCCGCGAGGAGCTTGGCATCCAGCTGAAGGAGGACCTTTACCCTGAGGAGGCCCACTAGACAACTTAACCAAAACCCGATCCCGATTCCGCCTTGACCTAGTACACTACCTGATCCTCCATTCTCGACATGTCTCACCTGGACCCCTTGGACCTATGGAATGAACCGACGAAATATTCTTTCTCACGACGTATTGTCTGACGCAGGTCTAGTAATTTTTGCGACTCGACTGTACCTACTACAGAGGCTATCTGGACCCGAGAAGCTTATATAACATCGCCTTATGAATTTGGAGATGACATATTGTTAGAATCAACAGTGCCATCACCATGATGGTGTATATTGCGTCACCAGGCCAATTTATGATACCAAGAGTTTACCTTTCATTTTTCTGTGTTCATCACCGAGAATAATTTTATGGTTCATGCCATCTGTTCAACGTCGGCCATCTCAGATTTGCGCTGCCTTTGGACGGACTTTGTGGTGTCGGGATCAACCCGAAGTTTGTTTCTGTTCTGCATTTATTGGTGTTGTAATGATATATTGTAGACTTTTTTTTTGTTGTTTGAAGCGGATATGGACCTAAACTATACGTTTAAGAGCGAATTTTGGGTTCTCCAGCGGATAAAATTCAAGGAGTATGGTAGAGTATGAGATTGAAGTCACCATGATGATTTAAAGGCAGAGGAATTTGATACAGATTTCATGAAGTATTGTACAATTTATATTGTTTCAATAAGCTATTGAGACTAATATGAATGTAAATGAAGAATTCTGATATAGATTCTATTGCTCATATCCACTACTACCAAAGCTCCATGACTCAACAATACTCACTAGATGCGATTGATATGACAAACGTAACAAGTCAACAAACAAAACATGATATAAAACTAAAAAATCCACACACAAATCATCAATCTTTTAGATGACCCCAACGCCCATTTCCATACCCAGTATCTAAATTCGTTGTCACCGGACTCGTCCCCCTACTCGAGCTCGCCGCCGCCGCTCGAAACCCCACATTCCTCGGACTCATAATGCCCACCCGTGGACTCCTGGGCGTCGACGACTGCCTTGTTTCCCGTCGACCATTCTTGTACACCCTAAGTTCCTCGCGCAAGCGCTCCAAGTCGACCTCGCGCTCCTTCTGCACCGTCCGAGCCTCCTCGACCATCCGCATGAGCTGTTCGACCTGATTCTTCATGTTGGTATTGTGGATGCGGAGTAGGTTTTCAGAGGCGCTCTTTTGCGCGGTGGCAAGAGCGGTGGTGAGGGCTTGGTTTTCACCCTTGAGGTCGCGGGCTGTGTTGGAGATGTCTTGGTAGGTTTGGCGGAAAAAGTCTATTTCTTTTGTTTGGCTGGCGAGGCGCTTTTCAGAGGCTGCAAGCTGGGCCTCAGTTGTCTCAGCGCGGGTGGTAGCGGCTTCGAGGGCAACTAAGGCGGCGGCTGTCGCAGCGTTGGGGTCATCAGAAGGAGGAAGGACCTTTAGGGAGACAATCTTCTCAGTGAGTGCCTTTTCTCTGGTTTCAGAAGCTTCAAGATGCTCCTTGAGCCTGGTAATTTCGGTCTTGAGACTTTCAGATTCCTTGGCGATAACATCCCGCTCTATCTGGAATTTTGACCGTTCCTCAATAGACTCGCGCAGACGCTGGGTTTCTAGACCCATAGTTACGCCATAGTCCTTTATATGCTTGCTCATAGAAGAGATAGTATTGCGTAAATCCGCAACAGCTCCACGCTCCTTTTCAAGTAGACGCTGATCCTCGATGGTTTTTTCTACCATCTTGTTGAGAAGGCGCTGCGGAACAAGAATTTCTTGACCATCCCATGGGTTACCATCGTCAAGAACAGACAAGCCCATGATTGAGACGAAGGGCTTGACGGCAGCGTGACGGTCGGCATCCACCAGGAGGTAGAAAGGTCCGGAAGGAGTCCTCACGAGTTTCGGGCGTTTGACTGATTCATTGATGTCATCCATCTATGCTTCTATGTTAGAGACAAGGTTAAAAATGGGTGGGTGTTTGTCAAACTTACCATTTTGCGCTTGCGGCTGGCGAGGGGCTTTAACTCAGGCCTAGGCTCGGCAGAACTTGCTTGAGAGCTTGGTAGAGATGAATACACACTATCGATGATTTCCTTAGGTATAGGTTGTGAGTCCCAAATGAAATGTGGGTTGGGATCCTTGATCTGCTCCGCAAAATGAAAAGCAATCTCATGAGGCTTTTCATGATAATTCAGATTTGGGGTTTGAACGATATCCCTGCCTTTGATGAGGCCATGTATGACAGAATTCTTGTGTTCCCATAAATTATGGTCCCGAGTCATGGAGATGTCCAGATGTTCAATTGAGTGTAACATCATCAAAATGAGCACAAAAGGCTGTTTGTGGATATCCATGGTTCTGATCTGGCGGGCGGCGACAGATGCGCGGAATATGTAATCAAAACCAATAACAACGTGAAATGAGGTTAAAGGATCTTGAATCTCTGCGCTGGAATGAGCCAAGACAACTGTAGAAGCAGAAGTTCCACAAGAGTGGTTAGCTTCATCCAGTGTTGACGTAGAGACAGCAATCTTCTCAATCAGGATGACAGCCTTGAGCAACTGTAGTAGTCTTTCTGAGCGGGCGACAATAAGAATATTCTTGTCAACATTCCGCATCTCATGTAAGAACTCCCACAGGAAGTTGAACTTGGCATTGGACTCGACAGCATAGCGTTGGATCTCCTTCTCGCCAAGGCCACCGAGAGACTTATCTGCAAGCACATGAGGATAGTCACAAAGATCCAGCAATGTGACAAACTCTTCATCAATCTGATGTACTAGCGATGCCGGGGGAATGTTGACTTCTTGTGCAGCAATGATCGCAGAGTACTCCATGTTTTGGGCCTTATACTGGTTGACGATATCAACGTATTGGGGCCGTTGACTGGATGCGAATGGAAGGGTAACGATGAATTCGCGCTCTTCTTCATACAAAATCTCTTCTTCAGAAGATTGCAATGTGTCCATGGTAGTATCAGGAACAGGAGCTTGAACTGGTGATGTATCCAAGTGAGGAGACCTCCGGAAGATATCACCAGACTTGGATATGTCGGAAGGTGCAACAGTCATGTGATTGTGTGATTGCTCCGGGATTAGGATGCCGTTATCCATCATGGGATTGAGGCTTAAGGCAGATGGATCTACACCACTAGAAATCATGGGAGCATCCGCAATGGTAGGGAGTACATCAGAGACTCCATTTGATACTGGGAGGCCCGGCGGAAGTAAATCTTGTGATGTATAAGATGATGAGATCGGCTTACCTAAACCATCATAGGGCCCAAGGTGATCGACTTCTTCCGGAACCGTAACAATAATAGGCCGGGCTGGGTCATATGGGGTCTGGTGGATGTTCAGTAATTCATCCACAGATGGGAAAGGCGTCGAGTCATCCATATCCATGTTCAGAGAGGGATTAATCCCCCCAATGACCCGTGTCCGCTTTACAAGTGGCTGTGAACCAGGGGAAGAAAGGGTCCTTTTGTGGCCGTGTTCTGCGTTGGGGCCGGACTGCGTAAGATCCGGAGGCTCCTGATTCATGAGAGCTGACGTCGCTTGGGCGTGGGGACCGGAATAAGAATCTGAGTAGATATTTGGAGTGGCACCAGGTCTAATGAGTGTCTCTTCAACCCGCTCAAGGACGGAGTTCTTTTCTGTGAAGGGGAACAGTCGCAAAAGACTGATGGTGCTGTCACTCCAGGTTATGCCACGAGGAGGAACCTGCGATAGGAAAACTCGATCGTTTGAACTTTAGATAGACCCCGAAGCGTCACGCTGCAGTAGATGGTGCGAACCGGGAGAATTTATGACTGAGACAACAGGAATGCCAACGATGGGAGCAACTTGGCTGGGAGATTCAGAAGGGGGTCGCTAAGAGGTGCTTGGTGATGCTGGTATCTGTTGCGATCTTTGCAAGAAGCGTGAGTCTTGTGTAAAGGCTTCACTGCATAATACACCCGAGGGAATGAGAGGTTGACTTGGTCCGAAGAATGGATCGCCAAGTGAGCGGTTGGTGCTGGTAGGATGACTGGATGCAGATGGAGGGTTCGTAGCGGGTGAATCTTCCTTTGAATCTGGGATTTCTCTGAGATTCAGATGATTGTAAATTCTGACTGTGTCTAACCTAGGGACTGCCCGTGTCTGCCGTATTTATAACTGGTGCTGCAATATCAAAGCCCGCAGAGATCTCGGAATAGAGGGGTCCAGCATGAAGCGAGGACTGGGTGCTTGCGGTCTGCGAAGAAAGAGTAATATGAGAATATGACGAAGGAACCAATATGACAACAGAAAATTCTTGCCCTGCTTTAAAAGACGAAAGTGGAGACTGTGAAGATGGTTGCGAGCGTGAATGTGCAAATGTATTTTGCTGGGTTTGGTGTTGACTTGGGGATTGTTCACTGGGCGTAATCACGACACGGGAATTGCGCTGGGTGGGCCTGCGGCGTTGCGGCGGGATTTCAGAGGAATGAGTGTCCTAAACTGGCGGAATTTCCTTGTGCCCGTTCCCACTCTTGCAGAGCTACAGAAGTGATGTCAACAGCTAAGACCCGAAGGAAAAAGGGGAAAAAAGAATAAAATTAACAGAGATCATACAGAGCGGCTTCACAGTCTACAAAACAAAACTTTCTCTTGAGAGATCAGGTGCCAATCAGCCTTGTGTGGTGACCCGTTGAGAGTATATCGCAACTTGAAATCCAAGGCCCTGTAGATATGCGACAGGTGCTATGGCAAGTTTTGCGCTAGGCTCTGAAGCCACTAAACATTCAGTGGTGATAGGACCAGCGACATCCCATAATATACCTAGCTAGGTGTGTAAATTTTGCCGGTCTTGGGATGCGGTGCCCAGTCTACTTTGAATTTGTGATGACCCTGTCATCTTCGCACCGCTAATATGTCACGGATTTCCCGCCAGTTTTCATGTGATTGCGATTGGCTGGACTGACTTTGTGAAGATTGTGTGAGTGACATTTGCGGAAACGAAGGCTGCGGCTCCGAGGGCGGAACGCGGGGTGGTGACCCTTGCGAAAGCAAGTCTGGGTTCAAACCAACGGACGAGTCCGTCGATGTCATTGCTGGAGGAGGCATACGAAAAATGTAAAAATCAGAGACACTGGAAGCAGAAGATGTGAAGAAAAAAAGGATATACATGTTGGTCTTGTGTATGGCTAAAAAAGGTTCAGGGTAAATAATATGTAATTTGGTAAAAAAAAATTGGTATAAACAACGGGAATGTTCGCAGGCTTTTTGCTATGTACGAAAGCTATGAGAATTGACAGGGTTAATCCATTGCCATGTCACTTTACATGCTTTACACGATATGCCTAGAATGGCAGCAAGGCTGAGGAATTTCTCCCGATTTGTTAATTAACATTAGCGAGGCTGAAAACATTCGAGCCCTTGCACGTCGCCATATACAGCGCATGAACACATCACGTGACTAAATAGATGATCGTGCAGATAATTGGCAACTAGAGGTAGCAGGCAAACCGCTGCATCCAACAAAAAACGGGCCTAAAAAACCATTATATGTGAAACGAATAATATTGCGCCCAAGCTGATATTCATCTTTATGATCGCTCCGAACAGCGCATTTTACGTGGCCTCATTCCAATTGTAATTTACCGCTTCTGTCGGTAAGCATTTTGAAACTCGTTGTACTTGCATCCGGTATCTCAGCTTTGTTGGTGAGGTCCTTCAGCTATCGACGACGAAAACTTCAATTGGGCGTGATTTGCTGTCCTGCACCGAGTTGCGCTCACTGGTCCCGGCCCCGTGCTTTGTGCGCTTAAAGCCTTGTTAATTCAAATTCCTACCCTGTTTGGACCGCTCATCAGCGCGCGACTTCGCAACATCGTGTGAAATCTTATTCACATCGTCACAAACCAACTATAGACCGCGCTCGATTTCCCACCCCCGAGTGCTTGTATTATAATCTGCTGCGTACCCTCTCTAACTTTACTCGAACTATATTTCACCGGCAACTCGCTTCAATCAATTGTCGTGTATCTGCCGTCTGCTATTTGTAAAGCTCAAAGCGACAAACAGCAATTGATTACCGCACTACTTATGCAAATCTCGAAAGTTACCAGCAGACCTTGCTATACTTGACGCTATTGATTGATCCATGAGTTTGCTATAATGTCCTATCCAAGACAACTGCCTCCTGGGCAGAACTACAACGGTCATGGACAACAACAATCCCCTCCAATGCCTCAGCCATATGGCCAACACCAACCGTTGTACAACACACCGCAGTATCATCAGTCGCCAAATTCATATCAGCAACCAATGTATCCGCACCGCCTACAATCAAACATGAACATGATGTCATCTCAGTTCAACCAGCCGTTCATGAGTCTGGATCAGTCAATGCAGTTCCAATATGATCAACAGTTCCAACAAAGATTCCCGTCGCAATCTATTGCGCCCCCAGTACAAACCTCGCCTGCTGCGTCACTAGATTCTCGATCGTATTCACAATCTTCACATTTAGGTATGAACTCTGGAATGAATGCTGGGATGAACATGGGCCCAAGCATGAACATGTATGCTTCTCAACACCACCAGCCATTACCCCCATTGCAACTCTCGCAATCGCCGCTTCATCAACAACCACAACAGCATCAGCAACAGCATCAGCAGTCGCAACATCACCAATACCAACAACAGTCTCACCATCAATCACCTATCCACCAGCAGAGTGTTCTGCATCACCGGACACCATCATACCCCACACAGAGCCCAATGGCTGCCCCGCGTCAGATTCCACCGCAATTTCCAGCTACGCCACCACAAATGCAGTCTCAAACAACCCCGGTAATACCGCAAACTCAAGCACTTGCAGTTTCGTCACAATCAATACAACAATCACCGCAAACACAACAGACGAATACTCTGAACCCGATGGATTTGCAATTTGTCAACCCTACGGATACAATGAATTTAAACTCTTTGCTTGAGAAAGACCCATTTGTCATACCAGTCACAAAAAGCCCACATACGCGACCCAAGTCCCAACATAATGACGAAAGCAATGAGCAATCTAAAGGCCAACCTCCTCCTGTCGCAAACAGAGCACCAAAGCAACAAAAGGCCCGGAAACGGTTCGTGGCTCCGAACAGCAGTGGGATTCAACCACCACCGATGCCAACCCTCCCGAATATGAACCAACCCAAGACGCCAGTGATGACCAATGTACTCACGCTACCTCAAGGTCATGGCCAGCATACGTCACAAACAATCCGTACGAAGCCACCGGCAGCATCAGCATCACATCAGCAAAATCCACCCCGGACGCCCTCTGTGACATCACCGGCACTCTCTGTTAAATCCAGTATCTCGAAACGGTCACCATCGGTGTCAATACGTAGCCGGATAGCAGACCCATTATCCTTGTATGGATGTGTGGCAGAAGAGTGTCTGGCCGCAGCGCATGCTAGCATACCGTCAATCATCATGGCCACCACCGATGCTCCGATTCGCGACTTTCAGAAACTTATTGCCACAGGACTCTCTTGTCTGGAGGCTACATTACAGAGTGGGCGGTTATCACTTAGACAAGAGGCTAGAATGCGGTTGCGGTATGCACAAGTACTCTACGACAATACTGATAATTTGATGGAGGCCGAAATGACCCTTAGCAAGGGATTGACTCTCTGTGACAGACACAGGTTCCTTGACCTGAAGTATGTCATGCGTTATTTGTTGCTTAAGATCTTGTTCCATCGTAGTCCCAAAGCAGCCATGGTAGCAACCGACAAGGATATCTCGGATGCGAATGCGTAAGTCTGTACATTTGTTTTAAATGTCATACATACTAACATCACACAGTACGAGACATCACCAGTGGGTCTACACCTTTCGACTTCTCAAAGCTTCATTTCATATGCAACTTGGAAATCCTGCAGATGTCGTTGCCATTGATAACTTGCGACAACTGGGAACTCTCGCGCAGAACAAAGGTGACTACACATTGTGCGCATTCTCTCATTTGTTAGAAGCCCTGGCTTTATTGAAAACGACCAAACAAGAGAATCTGGACCGTGTTCAAGAATGTCTAGCGGCTGCTATCAAGAACCAAATCAGTCAACAGCAGCAGCTATTGCAAATCGACATCCTGATCTTGATGGTTGACCTAGCCTGCAGTATGCACCAGAAACAGACTGAAGTGGTAACGAGTAAGCTCAAGGCTTTACAAGATCGCATGGATGAGATGCAGAACTCTGGGGAATGGTCTGCAACGGCTTCAGTCTTCTTTATCCCCATCAAAAAGCAAGGCTCGACCTCTCATATTAGCGAAGACAGCGCTTCTATCATCAGTCCTGGCGAAGACGTGGATTATCTGGTTTTTTCATTTGTTACTAGGGTTGAATTGATGGTTCTTATCATGACTTTCAGTGGGATTGCCGTGAGCTTCGAGACTGCGTCAACGCCGCCCAAGTCCTTGGAATTCTGGAAGGAAGCTATGGAAACTTTGGATCGTTGGGAGAGTGAAGGAGTCGCTAAGACTCAACCAGAGCCTACTTTGCAGGAGGCCCTGAGACGAGCAAACTGGAGATCGCAAATCAGATGTTACTTATTGGTAGTATCGGGCTTGTTTGCGGCCACTCACAGTCGTTGGACCCCAGTGAAGGAGACGGTGAAGAAACTCGAGAGTTTGTTGCCGCCCGAGGGTGACTCTATCGTAGATTTGATGGGTCTCTATCTCCGCGGAATCTACTACCAGGGCACTGGAGAGTTGGATGAGGCTTTGAGAATCTTTAACAACCCGAGGTACCGTCTCGATACCACGGGTGGCACTAGATCCCCGAAGCTCGATGTATGTATCCTAGTTGCGTTGAACCGTGTTTGGATACTTCAACATCCTGATTACTTCCCATCCTCTGATGTAGGAGATCTGCTTGATTCTCTCGGATCAATCTGCAGGAACCATCCTGACGTCGAGATCCAAACGGTATACAACTTGGTTATTGCTACTATTGTTACCGATCCACCCCAGTCTCTGAGCCAGATCAAGACCAGCATGCATGCTTCTATTGGAGGATCTAAGATGACCCTCAACAAGCACTGTCTGGCGATCGCTCTAAACGTCATGCGCTGCAAGCTCTTCGAACATGTTATGGGCGAGCAGGCTTTGAAGAGTGCTAAAGCAGCCGCTGCACAGGCAAAGAGGGGAGGAAATTTGTTGTGGATCAGTGTTGCGGAGGGAATGTTGGCGACGTCTCATGAGGTCATGAATCATGGAGAAGAAGCCGCTGCAGCACGGGAACAAGGTGCTCAGCATGCGGCTCGGGCTTTGGGCCAGTGAATGTACGAAGGGGAAATTGTCTTTAAAGATTTTGCATTAATATCCTAAGCATGTATTGTTGTTTCTTGTTTCATTTAATGGGTTAGTGGCCTATTATCATGGCCTTTGTATATTCAAGTTTATACATGTGGATGTTAATAATTTGCTTCATTTCCTTTATGATCACAAGGGAAATTTTTGATATGATGTGTACTTTCTCAATACATCGTAGTTGACGATCGCCGTGGAATAATAAAAAATTATTAGTGTTTGAATTCGACGCATGTATCATTTGGCCTTTTACTAAAACGTAACGGTAATTCCGATCAAAAACTCATGTTATCCCCGATTTTTAGAATACTGGCAGATGACGTCAATAATTTCAGTCTGTACAACCCAAAAAGCATTCAAGGTAATTAAATTAAACTCATTTAGGCAAAATTGCTGACTAAGTAAGTAAGAGCCTATGACATGGGGCAGAATAACAGGGATTTGGTTAACTGAAGAGTGGGTCATGCCTTCCTAATTTGGCAGTAGCAGAAAAATTCAAGAAAAGTTAGGAAGCTTGACGAGCGAAAGAAAGATATCAAGAGCATAGTCATATACACCGAATATTCTGGTATTCTGGATCTGTACACCGGTTTACCACGGTGCTGTGTCTCCTTTTTGTCTACTTGAGATTTCACAGCTCTTTGTTATCACTTCAAGACATCCCGTGCTTTGTTTTCTCTTGTGCTGTCATCTTTTATCTTAGTCGATCAATTGATATTCTTAGCCACCATCAACGGACGAGATGCTTCGCCATATCGTACCGGTTCTGCGCAATGGTTGCTCCACGAGCTTCCCTTTTGCCGCGTGTGCCATTGCGTCTATATACGCGAGAACGTCTTGCATCACCGTTAATATCTCGACTCGCCACAATTTGCATATGACAGCGCCCTGTAATATCGGTATCAAGGGCCCTGATGACATCTCTGAGCCCATAGAGTTCTTTGGCGAGGGTTCGGGCGAAGCCTCCACGGGTGATGTAGATGCCACTACACTGGAAGATGTTGCGGCCTTGCAGTCTGTCGAAAGCCCTAAACCCCAACCCAAGAAAAAGAAGAAGCCCAAGAAGGAAAATGTTCCTAAGTCAACGGAGGCTGAGGGTACCCCGAAGCTTACCCGGGCTCAAAGGAGGAAGTTGTTAAGAGAAAAAAAAGGGGTCACTAAAGCGAAACAGTCCGCCACAGGGGGGAAAGCGCAACAGTCTATTGCGGAGGCCGTGACTGCTGGTAACAAGGAGGAGGCCCCGGTAAAGGACTCAGTCATTGTGGGGGAGGTACAAGAGGTTGACCCATTGAAGGAAGGAGCCGCAGAGGTTGTCAAAACGGTTTTGAAGGGACAGAACATTTCCGCGGAATCTTTGAAGAAGAACAAAAAGAAGAAGGAGAAGGCCAAAGCCAGGAAACCTGCTAAGCCCGATGCGTCCAAGGCACCGAAACAATCCCAGTCTACTAACTATGAAGCTCAGCCAGCGAAAGGAGAGGCCACGGAAGTTGATGTTGATGTTGGCATCAACACCATCAAGGCTTCTGATATCCAGTTCGAGCAAGTAGAACAAGGAGAGGATGTCGCGAAGTTGCATCACGGATTGGAGCGTGTTTTGTTTAACCCTGGAGTTTACTTCCTTCAAGACCCTCGCTCCGGTGTTTACAACTTTGATCCTTTCCTGGCTAAGATCATGCCCGTGGATGAATTCGATTTCCGGGCCCTCAAGGAGTATATCACTTCTTCCAAAGATACCAACCTGGCTGCGAAGGCTCGGCAATACTCCAAGAAATTCAGTGGTTCTACATCTAGTATGACAGCTACTCTTTCCCAGTTCCACTTCCTCATCTCCAACTGGCGCCCGATCAACGTCAGCTCTCTTTCCAGAGACATCAAGACTGAAAGTTTGAATTACACTCGGATCACTCGCGCCCCTTCCGCTGCTTTCCTCCATTACGACAACGGCACCTATGCCATGGATGCTGACAAGGAGTTTGACACTCCCAACATTCTGAGTATGTTAGGTAAATCAATGGAGAAGCTTCTCACCATGAAACCCGAAGATTTCAACCGATACCACCGTTCACGTTCCGCTGAAATTTCACAGGAGGAGCGTGATGCCGAAGAGGCCTATTCTTTTTCTATTCTGGGTGATTGGATGGTTCGTTCTCAGCTTGACGCCAACGATACTCGTCTTCCCGGAGTCGGAAACTTTGATTTGAAGACTCGCGCCGTTGTCTCCATTCGCATGGACACTGAGCAGTTCAAGGAGATGAATGGCTACGAGATTGTGGATCGGACCGGTAACTTCGAGTCTTATGAAAGAGAGTACTACGACATGATTCGCTCTGCTTTCCTCAAGTACTCCCTTCAAGTTCGGATGGGTAACATGGATGGTATCTTTGTTGCTTACCACAACACCAGCCGTATCTTCGGCTTCCAGTACATTTCATTGAATGAGATGGACCTGGCCATCCACGGTACTAAAAACACCGAGATTGGTGATACTGAATTCCGCTTGTCGCTCCAGATGCTCAACGACATCCTCAAGCGTGTCACCGAGAAATACCCCGAGCAGTCTCTCCGCATAACTGTTGAGACTCGCCCTACCACCCCACCTCTGATGTACTTCTTTGCTGAACCCATGACTAAGCCTGAGATTGAGGCCATTCAATTCAAGAACAAGGCTGAGATCCAGCGCTTCGAGAACGAAATGATGGCTTACAAGGACGAACCCGAAGCCACCACTGAGGAGGAGGTTCCAGCCGAGGAGGAGATCGAGGAAGAGACTGCCGCTGAGGAGACTGATGAGCAATCTAGTGAGGATGGGCCTTGGTCCAGTGAGGCTGTTTGGGAGGAGCTCACCAGCAAGGCGGAGGATGCTGTCGAGAGTGATGAGCTTGGTCTGCCCTATGTTCGCCGCGCTATCCAGGTTGCTCTCCGTCAGAGTGGTCTACTTAAACATGATACCACTGGCGAGCAGGGTAGAGCATATGTCAATGATCTCCTTGAGACTCTTACTGGCACTCAGGTTGAGGTTGAAGAGGCTGAAGCCGGTGAATCTTCCGAGGATGGACCCAGAGAGCATATTGTGACCGAGGACGCCATCTTGGAGGTTGCTGGGACCCAAAACGAGCCAGTTGAGGGAAAGGAAGAGTCCGCTCAGCTAGAAAAGGTCAAGGATATCGAGGAAGAAGAGTCAGGTGAACTTGCTCGCCCCGAGACTCCCGGCCAGTCCAGCTTGAAGGATCTCATTCGTCACATGGCCTCGCAAGTCGATGACTACAAGCAGCCCATTAACTCCGAGGAACCTGCCGATGAATCTGATAACAAGCTCCACAACTTTGCTCGGATCCTGTCTGAGCTTGTCGCCAAGAACAAAACCATCGAGGCTCCAGCCGCCACCGAGGCCCCCGAGACCAAGCGTGGTCCTCTGACCGGTTACATCATTACCATGAAGAACAAGGTCGGCAATACCTACACCACCCGCGTCAACACCTCCGAAGCCGCCGAGAAATGGACTATTGAGTACAAGGCCCAGGAAATGGTACCCGATCGCGCCTGGAGAATCTACCAACAGGTCAAAGAACGCCGCCGCAAGACCATGGCCCGCCCCGACGACACCGACGCCGAGAAGATCTCTAAGTTCTCTGAGGCCTACACCGAGCAGCTTCGCAAGCTGAGTCACAAGGGCCGTCTGTACCGTGCGCTCAAGGATCGCGAGGAGATGAAGAAGCCGGTGCGGTTGCTGGAGGCAAGCAACAAGTACATTGAGTTCAGCTGGAAGGATATCTTTAACAAGCCGGCGCCGTTTCCGCCAAAGTTGAAGAAGTCGGAGGAGCCGGAGCTTGTCAGGATTGACGATTCGCTCAAGGATATGTCGGAACTGATCATTGAAGTTGAGGATGAAGACTTTGGTGTCAGCAATGGGGAAGCGCAGGTTGAGGCTGCTAAGAAGGAGGAAAATGCTTGAGTTGTGATGTCTTTTAGGGAGGTAGGGTTTGATTAATTAGGGTTCTTTTGGCGCAACGGATTGTCTTTGTTGGCTTTAATGCCGTGTACCATTACTTGGGTCTTTGGAGGGATCTACAACATTCCCCATCTGTACTATTATTTGTATAATGTAAAATGGCTATTTCCAGTTATAAAAGTAGATTTCTCATGAATTTATCATTCTTCGCATTTTATATCCAATATCAATGTTACAGGAAACCAAAGGTTCTAAATTCAAAGATAAACGCCAAAGCCTAAGCAGATATGTCAACAAAATTACATGCAAATGATATGCTTCAATAAATGACCACTCAGATCCTAATACAAACCCAACCATTGTGTTCACCGATTCACCATATTTTGATAATTTTAGCAGCAGGACTCGCCGAAGCGAGCAGTGCGGGTGCCGGTCCAGCCTTCACGCTCATAGAAACGGAAAACAAGATCGTAATCGTCGAAATCGTGGAGGATGTGATCAATACGCTTGTACCCTGGAATAGGGCAGGCGACCTTCTTAGAGCGAATGAGGCCACCGTCAACATCGATGAAGTCGTTGCGAGCATCCTTAGCTTCAAACAGAGTGACGCTGAAGCGACCAGGACGGAAAATGTTGACCACATGCTCGATGATATCGGCAGTAGTGCGGCCACTCTGACCGCTGGGTATATTGGTTTCAAAAGAGGCGTAAGAGCAGTGAGGCTCAGGAGTAACGTGCACAGTGAAATAGTGAGCAGAGGGGGGCTCTTTGCAGGGAGTAGTATCGGTGCCTTCAGTAGCAGCTGCCTGCTCGGGAACGGGAGCAGGAACTACACCATTAGCGGAAAATCCGCAAGGAGTAAAGAGGTATGCATCGATGCGGGCATCAGGGTACTGAGAAGTGGGGTAAACGTCGGAGAGACCGCAGTTGTCGCTCACAATGGTGCCATAAGCGTGGCCCTCCGTGGTTTTGCCCTCTTGGAGGGCTAGAAGTGTCTCACCCTCGCTATTGCCAAATACATCAACGAAATCCTCGTGCCTGCCATTCACCTTGGCAGGAGTAACCACATCAGAAAGGCCCTTCTCACCCGCGACCGCACTCGCGTGCTCCAGGTACCATTGCTTGGCATGCTTCGGGTCAAGATCAGTCATGAGGATCTCCAAGGTTTCGTCATTGAGTCCCTTCGTAATACTAGTGGGAATAGGTGCCAGTTGGTCACAAGTGACCCCCTCAGGAAGAGGCTCCTCACCTGAGATATCATTCTGAGGCTTAGTGATGTAAAGGTACCAGTGGTCCCCGTTCATTTTACCAACCATGTATGCGCTACCACTGAGGAACAAGCCATCCAAATACTTAACCTCGTTTTTCCAACTACGGTGAGGGCCGTGCTGTCTGTCGGGGAACAAAAAGTTTTTGCGACTGTAGAAGACCCGGTAAGGAATAGCAGTAGCCTTGATGTCCTCAGCATTTTTGGCATTCTGGAAAGGGAAGCCAGCGTGGAGGGCAGCAATGTGTAGCATGCGCTGAAGACCAAGGAGAAGAGTGGTAGTGCCACAAGTCTTAAGAATGATCTTGTGGGGGAAAATGAACATGCTCGATTCAGACAGGAGGTAGGCGTCGACATTGTCAGAATTCAAAACAGACAATATCTTACAGTTGACCATGTCCAGCATGCTGACCCAAGTCTCAGCAGGGATAGCCTTCAACCCGGTTTCTTTGACACCAGTAGGAAGTGATGTGGAACTAGGCGCAAACCAAACCTCAAGAAGCTTCTCAGGACCTGCATGATATTGGTCAGTCTCATGATGAGCTCGGCAAAGCTACAATGAATGACTTACCTTCGAAGGCGTTGGTAGAATCCAGGTCCGCCGCAACATTGTGATTAATAGTGAGCGACGGAGTTCCAATGGATGTACTCAGATTGTTGAGAGGACTCATGTTGTAAGATTCGAAAGATATTGGATGTACAGCATAAGAGTTTCAGACAGGACACAGACAATCGAGCGCCGGAAGATATCAAATATCGTTCGGTACCGTAATGCTGGATCCGCGGAGCGCTAGCTACCACTCAAACGGGCTATGCGGTGCTCGTTTGAGAGAGTAGGCCCACAGGAATAGTGGTGACCTTGTTTACCTGCTGGCGGTTGCCAGCTGCAGGGCGTTGATCGCTGGTAAGAACGTCCCTGAGGGACGTTAGGGAGGCCGGCCGCGGATAGGGAGATACGAGATCTTATGGCCTGGAATGTTGGCGCTGTTGTGACCTCAAGTTGCAGAAGCCGATACCTATGGGGGAGTATCGGGCCCAGCAGTGAGGCTATCTGGGAACTGGGAGAGGGCGGCGGGGAAGTCGGGATGATAGTTGCTAGAGTAGGTAAATGCGATCTGCAAAAGACAGCTACACGCGTCTTCAAGATGTTGGAACTAGATGAATGTAGATAATCACTTGTTATCACTGGATGGAGACTTGCAGAAGTGGAAAACCTTTAGCGGAAAAAAAAGTTAAGAGTCAACGAACGTCGCCGGTCTGCGTTCCTGTAGGCGTCGAACAAAATCCGGTCCAGACTGAAAATTCCAGGGTCTCACTCACTATAGCATACACCAATTCGGTGGTGAAGCGGGTCTATTGGTGGATCTTATGGAGAGAAAAAAAATGCCTTAAGAATTGTAGGAGAAAAAAAAACTTGAACCGCACAACTGTTTTCAAATGATGATAGATTTTCGAGTTGATTTTTCAGACATAAAATGAAGCAGATTAAATATTCGCAGGATTGACAGGCGGTCAGACTGTTAGTCACAGTCAGGGACAACACTGATGTCGTTTACTGCTGCCCTAACCTTTTTTTTTCTAGATGATGGGAGTTTCCATAAATAATATCATGTCAGGGTGGTGTTACTGACTTAAGCAACTTTTCCATTGGTAATTACTAGCATAACCTCACCGACTTCAATGTATTTATTTACTAGCCTTGTAATCATGGACCCACAGGCTACATGATAGAAATTGGTCAAGTGCTGGATGTCTGCTATGACTCCGCAACCAATTAAGCCATTCGGCACTCTAATGCATTAAACTCGACTACAAGTTGGCTGGTAGTTAGAGAGCACATAAAAAATTTCTTGGTCAAGGAAGCAAGTGAGGGGTGCGGGGTTCTCACGCTAGAACCATAATGGGGTGTCGTTAAAACACGGATTGGGCAACTGTGATTGGCCAGGAAGGCTGCAAGCCGACATAAATGGCCGGGAGCATGTTGGCCCTTGTTGAGGTCCCACAGATACCGATTACCATTGAGGCCCGCCGGTTACATGTGCAAACACGCGGGATATGGAAATTCATTGGTTGACGACGGCCACCGATATAGCTTCTGGTATTATCCAACGATCAATAGGGTTCTTTTTCTTGTTGTTTTTGGGGCTTTGCCTTTGATACTTTAATATATAGAAATTCTCACGACGAGGGGCTATGATCAATTAACTCATCAACCAAGATGTGAAGTTGTAGAAAGGTTGGCAATTATACGGTTTAATGCAAAAGTTAGGAATAGGATATCAGGCCGCAATGTTTTTCTTCATTTGGGCTGTCATACCATCAAACAGATATGAAAGCGAACAGCTCCGATATTTGCTAACCAGAGAATCATCATCATGGGAAGCATCGGTGGTTGGGATATCCATTCCATGCACTAGAGTGCCAGCCGGGTACTTTGGTCTTTTACCAGTCTCAATCATTTGAATGAATTGCATGTCAATGGGTACTGAACCCAGGAAAGGCACTTGGAAGTCATCAGCCATGACCTTTCCGCCTCCAGAGCCAAAGATATCAGTGCACTCCGAGCAATTCTCGCATACAAAGCCGCTCATGTTTTCAATCACACCAAGAACTCTGATGCCAGTCTTGCGGCAGAAGTTCAATTCTTTGCGAACATCAGCGACAGCAACAGCCTGGGGTGTGGTCACGATCACAGCACCGGAAACCTGCCCGGGTTTAGAGTTCGAAAGTAGATTCTCAACGAGGGAGATATGTTCATCACTGGTTCCAGGGGGCGTATCAATGAGAAGATAGTCAGTCTCATCCCAGAACACATCCGTCAAAAATTGTTTCACCATGGCAGTCTTCTTGGGGCCTCTCCACACCACAGCATCACCTCTATCGGGAAGCAAAAATCCAAGGCTCATGGCCCGAAGAGATCCAATATCACGGGCGGGATCAGCCTCATGTACTGTTACTGGCAACCAACCGCCCGGAGTCTGATGGACCTTGGAGTCCTCGATGAATAGCATACGTGGCATAGAAGGTCCAGTGAGATCGACGTCTAGTACACCAACCGAGTGCCCGGCCAATGTCAAAGATAGGGCAACCTGAGTCGTAACTGAGGACTTTCCGACGCCACCTTTGCCTGACAGGATCTAAGTATCACGATATGTGTGAGTGTGTGGCCACATATAAATGTTTTGTTTGGTTTACATACCAAAACAATGTGTTTCACTTTGGATGTGGACATGATGGATCTCAAATATAACGTGAAAAGAGAAAATTATGAACCAGCTTACAGCATCGAAGGTAATATTATAATGTATTATGGTGGTTTTTCACTGATTAGATATCAAATTACCCAATATGGTACGATATTGTTGTATATTTATTCAACATGGATGATTTTAGCGTGCTGACCAATTGTTAATTTCGATGCCAATTGAACTCCGACGTTTGAGCTTGAATGGACAGGGTTCCTGATATCTAGCCAATTCGGGAAACTAGACCAGCTTTCTTGCAGGAACTCAACTGCCCCACCTTACATAATCCGAAGCAGCCACTTGTATGCAGTCACGTGCTGATAGTGGGGCTTTTTGTACCGTTTAGGGCCAAATGCCCACCAATTCAGAAAAAAAAGAGCTTAGCATAAAGTTTACCTAGGCGAAAATTCTCCCAAAGGCTCCTGACCCTCCAGTGTTTGCTCATCACCAACCATAGTCACAGGTACGTACGCAATTGGCAGATTTTTTCCACGGTCCACTTTGTCTGTATATATAGATATTATTAAGCCTAGCCACGGTCCTTCTTCGAAATACTGACATAGACTCTCTTTTCGAACCGAACAGACGACTGAGATCGATACAATGGCTTCCCGTCCCACCGTCAACATCATCGGCAAGGATGGTGTCCCTACCGGCGCCACCCTTACCATCCCCGCTGTCTTCACCAGCCCCATCCGTTCTGATATCGTTCAGCACGTCCACACTGGCATGAACAAGAATCGCCGCCAACCCTACTCCGTCTCCGAGAAGGCTGGTCACCAGACCTCCGCTGAGTCCTGGGGTACCGGTTAGTCTACCCAGAACGCCCAAATTGAAAAGACACGACATGAGATAGAACTGCGAGCGAGAATTACAAGTAATGAAGTCCAAGACCTAGGACAGATTATAGAAGGCCTAATCTTGACACCAAATTCATTCGCGGGCCACTCCAACCCAAGAAACAATGATTTCCTGCCCAGGTTTTCTCGCTCCGGAGCCCACTCTGCCGCAGCAAAGTCTTTGAGCCACGAAAATCAACTTCAGAGAAGCTAATAACATAAACAGGTCGTGCTGTTGCCCGTATCCCTCGTGTCTCTGGTTCTGGTACCCACCGTGCTGGTCAGGCCGCATTCGGTAACATGTGCCGTTCCGGTCGCATGTTTGCTCCCACCAAGGTCTGGCGCAAGTGGCACATCAAGATCAACCAGGGTCAGAAGTGAGTTTTATCACAATTCAGATTACAAGACAGCCTGGTTTGCTAACAAATGCTCCAGGCGTTACGCTACTGTCTCTGCTGTTGCTGCTTCCGCCGTCGCTCCCCTCCTGCTCGCCCGCGGTCACCAGATCTCCAAGCTTGCTGAGGTTCCCCTGGTCGTTGACTCCGCCCTCGTTGCTGAGGATAACATTGCCAAGACCTCCGCTGCCGTCGCTCTGCTGAAGGCTGTCGGTGCTGGCCCCGAGCTAGAGAAGGTCAAGGGTTCCAAGAAGCTCCGTGCTGGTAAAGGTAAGCTCCGTGGCCGCCGCACTCGCCAGCGCCGTGGTCCCCTCTTCGTCTATGACCCCGAGACCGATGGCAAGACCCTCCTCCAGGGCCTGAAGAACATACCCGGTGTTGAGACCTCCCCTGTCACTGCCCTGAACCTTCTCCAGCTTGCTCCCGGTGGTCACCTCGGTCGCTTCGTCATCTGGACCTCTGCTGCCTTCAAGGCTCTGGACACCATCTACGGTTCCACTACTGAGGCTTCTGCCCTCAAGAAGGACTTCCTTCTACCCTCCAACATTGTGTCGCAGGCCGACCTTGCCCGTCTCATCAACTCCACTGAGACTCAGTCTGCTATCAACGCCCCCAAGGGCGAGAAGCTCACCCGCCGCGCCAATGTTCAGAAGAAGAACCCTCTCCGCAACAAGCAGGTCCTGCTCCGCCTCAACCCCTACGCTGCCACCTTCGCCAAGAAGGCGTAATTGTGTTCTTAGCAAAAGGTGGGTGTGGAAGTGTGGAAGTTTTGTTACTGTTTTGTAGGCAGGATTCACATAAATGAATAAAGGGAACAAAAATGGGACTTTTCCAAACAAGAATGCTCGTTCATTGGTCCATTTAGGACTGGCATATATTTTTCTAGTTGGCGTCCAGGTAATCGGCACAGCGTCAACATGGCGTCCTCCATAAGAAATGAAAGCGAAATGTCATTGGGAATTACGAATTAATATGTTTATTTGCTCTTCTCACTCTTGAGTTTTCGTCTATTGGGCGTGACGGAATACACAAAAAAAAGTGAATTTACGACAAAGTTATTATCTTTTCTATGTATCTGATAATGGAGTTTTGCTATAGCTATGGGGTAAGACGATGCATGTTTACTTATGACAAGATGCTGTCTTAGTAGTTAGGGTTAAGTATATTTTATCTGTTGATTAACTAGGGCTCCTTTGATGGTGTCAACAACCATGACCATCACATAATGCCATGGGCATGGTATGAGATCATGGTAATAGGCCAAATTTTGGCTTTGAAATATGAATGAACTTTTTTTTTCTCTTCTATAACTAAATATATAAACTTCTACTCTCAATAAAATCTCGCTCTCAGCACCCCATAAACGAAACCAAATTGGCAGCTTCCTCCATATCGAGAGTGCTCTGGTTCTCAGTCTGACTGAATTCCTTGATATATTTCTCTATTTCTGACGCCTTCTTGATCTTCCAAAATCTCTGGACACCATCAACGAACCTTTGGGTAAAGATATCAACCATATCCTCAGCCTCCGCAGCGAAACACAAACGGAAGTATGCCCATCCACTCTCCTCACGAACCTCACTATTGGCACTAAACATTAGACCAGGAGAAGCCAACACAACATATGGTTTGTGCATCAAGAACATAAGCAACCCGGTCGACAGCATAGGACCATTCAAAGTTTTAATGTACTCTCCAGGCGTTTGCCACAGCGGATGATTCTCAAAATGAATTTTAAGCCACAGGAACATGCCGCCCTTTGGCCATTGGAAGGATAAAAGTTTGGTCTTTGTGACAACGCCCCAGTCAGCGGCGTTAGGGTCCACGGGGGTGCTTTGCTTGAGGTAGTATGAACCATCGTCAAGGATCTTGCTCATACGAATCATGCGTCGCTCATAGGCGCCGTTAAGACCGGCCAGCCATCTAACCCACCCCGACATATTCCACCCAGCGAAAGAGGCTTGTTGGCGACGAGTCAACCTTTGGAAGGCACTCAAGGTTGCCAAGGGTTGACCGCCGAGAAGTAGCTCAGCAATCATACTTTGCACGAACCCAGATGGCTGTTGGGTCGTAGCTTCGGCGATGCGGACGATACGATCGATGACCATGGGTTGGGCGGTGATCCACCCCAGACGGCAGCCCGGGGCTACCGTCTTGCTGAATGTGTCCAGGCGGATAACGCGGCCCTGGGTATCAAACTGCAGGAAGGATGGGACGAGATTGTCGATGAAGTCGAAGCCGGACTTGTGAATAGGAGACCACCCGGCAGTCAGAGATTCGACCTCAGCCATTTTATCCCGGGACTCAGCCTGGTATCTGCTGGCATTTGGGAACTGAAGGTACCAATACGGATCATCTTCAACGATTATGATGTCATACTTGCAAGCAATCTTATACACCTCCTTGCGACGCTTGACAGACAAGACGCCACTTGTTGGGTTGTGACCTATGGTTACAGTGTACATCATGTGCGGTCTTTGGCCTTTGGACTCATCCCAATTGGCCAACGTCTCTTCCAGACCTCCAGGGCCATATGCAATCACGCCTTCATCGTCGAGCTCAACCGCTACAATGTTCATTCCGAAGGGAATGGACTGCGACAGGATGCTGCTGTACATATACTTCTCCACGACCAAACCCTGTTTCATGCTGATTGGCATAGAAGACGACCAAGGGTTCACCAACAGCTGAAGCGCCTTGCTGAACCCATCAGTTGATCCACAAGTCAAGGTGATTTCAGGACCGCCCTTATAAGTGTGGTTCGGGTGGAGGACATCCCTAGTGAATTGGCGCAGGAACGACCACAAGGGCGAATATCCTTCTGCAGTACCATATTGCAGTGCAGAAGCAAGATCAATTTTCATCTTCGGATTGGCTTGAGAAGAGATCTTGGGGACGATGATGTGAGTCGCAGGTTCTGGGCCAGCTGGTGGCTTTAGGATTGAGTCTGATCCGGTCGATGGCGTCCATCGCGTCGGATCGGCAGTTTGGGCCTCAAGGGTATCGAACGGAAAAAAGCTAACGTGAGGAAGACCTGTCGGTCGGGATCAGAGGTTTGAATCACAATAGGTAAGGTGCTCGACGAATGCGACTGATAACTTACCGCCAGCAAGGTTGCCTATCCCGGGAATTTGGAAGAATTTATAATAAGCCTTCATTTGCGATGGGATCCGGTTCTTAGTCACTTCCGAGAAGTGATGTGACAAATCGCATGGTTTCAGCAGATCCCCATCAATGCAAGACCCTCTTGTGGTATCCATGATTTCTATTATCGTCGATATCAGTGGTGTTGTTGACCCTTTTGATTTACTCGGATTCAGATGTGTGAAGTTTGACTGGAATTTATGAGGCGGCGACAAGCACTGATAGCTACATAGCTTATCCTGGGAGGACCAAACCTGATTGATAATCCAGATAAGACGATCACCGCATGCTTCCAGAGCGTTTGTCCGCGCACCTAGTTATCTTTCTGGATTGAGAACAAAGGGCTTTTATACGAGCTAAATGAAGCCAAAGTACAGTAGGATCGATTCTCTTCTGAAGTGCGAATCGATCGATATGAAGCGCTTCTTGCCAATAATAAAACCTGAAGCACCTATATATTTATGTTTTCGCCCAAAGGATTATACCAGTCACTTACACCTCATCTCCACAGATGATCACTGGAACCCTTTCGTCTCAATTCATCGGTTGTCTACGTTGGCACCAATTGTTTGGCCAACCACATGGAAGTGGATGGCCAACTGTCAATCATGGTGCGGTTGGTGCAGTTAGGCGAGAGAGCATGGAATCTTGATAAGGCCATACCATTAGATAGTTATCACCTGCTGTTATTGGATAGTGATGTAGGGTTATTCTTTTAGGGTTATACAAACACAGAAGGTTGGTAGCGTCACAGTCAGAAACAGACGTAACCCTGAAGAGGTGACGTGTATGAGATCTGGATTTACTAGTAATCTTGTAAAACATGTGATTGAAGTTGACTTCTGTAGCTTGATCTTCATACTTTTGCATACACCACTGAACTCCCAAGTTTTGTCTCGTTTTCCATTAGATCTTCCCTCAACATTAGTCCGAGTTTTCCGTTCCTAAACCTTAATTTTGACATCAGTTTGGTTATCCGACCTCAACCCCTGCACATACAGCTTCTCGAACTGCTGTCCTCCACCCCCTTGCTGTTTGTCTTTACATCCTAGGGGGTCACCCAATCGCATCCCACATCACCGAACCTCTCACTATATTGATGACTAGCAGCGGTTATTTTGTCCCTCATACACCGCTTAACCGCTCCAACCGAACGACCTCGTACAACTCGAATACCTACCGCGGTATCACCTAGCATCAGAAACAAGCGGAACTCTCCTGTCCTACAAAGCCCTTACAGCAATGTTGCTTCCGTCCTAATGGACAATCCTTGGGGCAGTCCATGGGCCGAAGCTGCCTCACGAACGCCTTCACCATATCGACCGCCGACGACAGACCTATTTTCCATACCAACGGAGCCCTTGTCTGATCTTTTAGCATCGACAAGCATAACCAGTGGTCCTGGAAATGTCTCGAATCCGAGGTTCCCGACTACAGCGGGGATGGACATGAGCGGCGCTTCCGCATGGACCACTTCCAACGACGCCAACTTTGCGGACAATGACGAGGAAGATGCCTTTGGGGATTGGGCAAGTCCTAGTTCCCACAATATCAGCGTAGAATCACTAGTGTCTGCTGAAGCTGTAGCATTCAGTGCGAGTTTTACGAGACCTTCTGAGATCGCTCCCAATGCAACGATCCGCAGCGTCAGTGGCGCCAGTTTTGGTGGTAGCTTATTGTCAGAGATGGCATCTAATGGCATGGTAGTGGATGCACCACATGTGGAAACGATGCAGTCATTATCGCCAGAACCTATTAATGGCTTAACTACGAAGTCAACCACAGTGGAGAATAGCCTCAATATATCAAATTTGGATTCATGGGCAGGGGAGACTACGCCTGCTTATGACCGGCATACTGAAAATGAGGCAAAACCAAGATTGAGTGAGGACAAGTTCTCCTTAGATTTTACTCAGGGCGATACCATTGAATCTCCTGCGACATCTGTCGAGTCTCTGAATCCGAGACCCAACGGCTCTACCCAGCCCAGCGAACCTGAGAAACACGATTTAACGGCGATATCGGAGACCTCAACTACGGGCAGCAATGCCTCAACCACAACCGAATTGAAGTCGCCAATTGAACCTCAAGGCCAACCACAGACTATTTCGGAAACATCGTCAAAAAATGCCCTTTCAACCATTCCCTCGATTCCGACGACCCCTGACATAACGATCGACGCATCCCAAAAGTTTGCTCACCTCCCCAAAAATCATGATGGCGATGAACCTTTGAAGTCACGAAAGACAAGAAGCTCGACGCTTTCATCTGAGAAATCGTCATATCGGGTGCAGTCGCTGGTCGACATGTACGATGGAATAGCCCGTCGGGCTTCAAGCAAGAGTTTACACCCATTATCACAAAGCGATCGAAGTGTTAGCTCGCGTACTTCATCATCAGAAAGAATACCAGAAAATACCGTTGGAGCCACAGATCAAGAGCCCAATGAGAAGAACGAGAAGGATATTGCTCAGATTATTCCAGAAACCGCCGAATATACTGTTAAGACAGAGCCTCTGGCAGAGGTCATGCCTACTGCTGACGTAGAAGAGACAGTTGCGGAAACGTTGGAGTCGACTGAAGAGAAGAGAACACATCATGACAGACCACAGACTCCAAGTTTCGAAGCTCCAATAGCGGCTCAACATGCCCTATCACCACGCAACATCCGCCTCCCCGATTCTCCAATGTCCACAGAGTCACAGTCACGACCGGCTTCGATGTCTTTACCCATACTGGAACCCAAGGTTGACTACCGATCTTATATTCCCCGTGACATCAATATGGGTGACGTTGCCCTTTTGTACGAGGATCTTTGTGAGCTACCTACGTCTGAACGAGAAGTCCTCCCAGAGACCATGTATGATTGCTTTGCCACCCAAGATGAGCGTAAATTCTGGTTACGTGTTTCTCGTCAGGGCTCCGTTCGTCGCCATATAATCAATGACGACTTGAATTATAAGCCGATTCACTGGAATGGGTCTACAATACAAGTCGAAACTGTCAAGATTGTTCGCCGGTGGATGGAAGAGGGAAGCTCTATTGGTCGGGTTATGAGCGCTGTGGGTGGAAGAAGTACAGTCAATGTCGCCAAGGCGGCAACCAAAATGTTCAGCTGGAATGATACATCGGCGAATGACCCAGTAAATATGAGTGCTCTGACTGAACGTCTACAGATGAACAAAGCACTTAAAGAGGACAACAGTCCGAAGCCGATATCTGTTCCTGTATATCGAGTGTTTCATGCACCTTCTGCGTCTATAGGCTCTATTGACTCTGTAGTGACCAACCCAGTAAACAGTAGGCCTGCTTCAATTCATGTTCCGTCTGTACGCGCATCTCCAGTAGCCTCGCCAATTCACCCTCCTGGGACTTTATCATCCGGCCTGCCCCGAGGCAGTTTTGAAACTACATATAGTAAAAAGGCGTCTATCTCTTCCCCAGCGACCAGTCAACCTACGAAAATCATCGCCAGTCCCATACTGAATTCCAAAGCTGCTTCGACTCACTCAGTGACTGTTGTGAAACCTACGCCCCAGGCTGAGAATGACGACAATGAGTGGGGAGAGATGGTGTCATCCCCAGTGACAACGGAAATTCCAGAATTTGTTTTTCCCGAAGTTTCGAAATTGACCTCCCCCAATATATCGAAACCTATCAAACCTAATGCTTCTAATGCTTCTACCAAAGTCGAGATTGATGAACTTGGCGACTGGGGTGACATAGTCAAGTCATCAGTTGTCGACACCAAAGCCAATACCACATCTCCAGTAATCGCTCAACCTCTGCTTGTGGAAGAGGATGATGACGATGAATGGGGTGAAATGGTATCATCACCTGTAATCACACAGACTCCGTCTTTCCCGAGTCACAGCCCTCAACAGAGCTTGGATTCTCCAGGATTCGACTTAGTGTCACCCATAAACTTACCGCCTATCCCCCCCACATTCCCTATTATTCATTCACCAACCCACTCCGTCAGTAGTTCTATGACTTCATCTCACCGGACTCCCAATTTTCCTCTGTCTCCAGTGGCCACCAATTTTAGTGACATTAAACATCCGGCCAGTCAAACCCATACACCCTCAGCATCTGCCAGTCTGACTCTGCAACTACCTCTTGATACTGGGGGCTTCGCACCTACCAAGCCCTACATTCCGTCACCGCTCTCCACGGCTCCTATCACTCTGCCTTCGCCTGATTATATGACGGCCTCTGGGCCAAATAGTGTCAAGTCCCCGTATACACCTAGCAAAACATCACCCACGAAGAAGCCAGCCGTGCCTCTTCTAGAGTTTTCGTTCCCGATGGCACCAGCGGCTACTGTTAATATTGAACTCAAAAACCCCGAGGAGAAGAAGGGCGTTGAAGTCATAGATCCAAAGACAGCCGAGAAGGGAAAAAATGACGTCTTAACAGAGGAGGAAAAGAAAATAGTTGAAAAGATTATAGCTGGGCTTCCTAGCCTTTCATATATGATATCTTGAACTATATATATTCGCATGGATCTAGATAGATATGATTTGAACGCATTTATTGGGGCGTTTTGCTTTCGGATTTGGAATAATGCATACGAGTTTCACCTAATCATAATAAATACTCTAGGTCTCAAGGTCTCAGCATCAGATAATCTTAGATAATCTTTACTTTTATTAATATCGAGTTGTGATGACATGTATGCAATCAAGCACATATGAAGGAAGATTCCATCCATAACCAGCAAAACCATCATAAGCAGCAGAATCCCACGGATGATGTCATTTTGAAATATCCTGGACTTGATTTCTCTTGGCTACCGAATGTATATGGCTAATTGATAACCTACTTACACGCGAGAGTTAGGGTTTATTAGGGTGATCTCCAGATTTCCCCGATTTCCCTCGACACGCGGTTGGGGCCTCTATGCGGTAGTGATGAAACATGACTTGCTGAGGGCCACACAAGTGGGTAGAGACGTGATTATAAGGGGGAGCATGATGATCAGGAACTTGGGATTTGGTGGGATGACGAATTAAATGTGTATGATGAGGAGGAGAGAAGGGTGCCGGAGGGATTGTGATACAGATGATGAAGGAGTAAAAGAATCTGCGGACCTTGGGAGAGATATAGGGGACTAGGTGAAGTTGAGATGGAGAAGTTTAAATTTGTATTTGTATTTGGAAATCTTGATGCCAAGGTGGATTGTTGTAGAGTTGCAGGATTGCGGCTTACATGGTGAAAGCTTGGCGCTGGAATTCCGAGTCAGCCGGGGCGGTTATCGTCTACATCGGGAGCGAATATCTAAATTCATGTGTCGCTGTATTTGGGCTAAGCACGAACTTTATTTCTATTTTCTACATTCGGTCACCTGCTCTGTCCATAGACATTCATGACGATAACTATGTAGCTGCCCCCGAACGTGTCTCAGCATCTTGCCAGCTTGCGTGGCTCTTTGTAACGTGGCTTTGCACCGGGGGTTGAATAACTGCTTCATGATATTTCAACTCTCATGACCCTCAGTCTAACGTGAGACCTAGTTGCCTAACATTTTCATGATGGTGGCCTTGCGGCCGGGGAAAATATCAGCTAGGAGGGGGAAACTTGGGGCAACTCTACAGGCCAAAGGTCTAAAAGGGGAAAATGCCGTTACAGCGGGCTATGCTTTTGTATTGAGGATTTACTTTTTGGGGCCTAGTGAAGATGGGAAAATGGTGTCTTGGGACTGGCCGATTTGGGAAATGTTTGCTGGTCTTGACAGCTGAGTTTCTGTGAATTGGCGAGGATATGATAAGATGAAACAGATGATGTGACGGGGGTGTGAATCTGATATTGTGAATCGTCAGCTTGGAGAGTGTAAGTGGATATTTGGGTACCAGAGTTCATGGGGGATTCAATATGCTGGATTGTAGATATATATACGGGCGGTGCCAAGCTTTGGGATCTGCGGGATTGTAGTTCTTTTCGTCTTTTGTTTTGGGAGATCCAAGTTATCGTGAGATCTTATCAAATCTTTAAAGACAAGACACACTTGGCTTCGATTCTTGTAATTCAGGCTGGTCCAACCTTTTGTTTAATTCTGCACTTGGCTGGTCCTTCTTTTTTAGTTCTTTTTTTTTAACTTTTTTTCTGAGTTATCTGTCTGGGTTAAGGGGTGCCGAATTCCAGTGCCGTTCTAACCGACTTACACGCAAAGTGACGATACAGATTGAGATATCACTTTAGCCGAGATCTATCATTTCAAACCTGACACACCACCTCAGGAACAATGTCAGCACTTTGTATCGATGAGGGCTCAATAGCCGACAAGCAGCCTCTTATCCAAACACAGACATCTAGTTGGATCGATGATTCTACCATTTCCACTCCCATCAGATTATCACCGGCTCAGTCCAGTCGATCCCGGATCCGGAACTTGATTTCTATTGCAAGATGGATTCTCGATACGTCATTGTTTATTGGGATCTTGGTATTGGCTTTGAAGAACCATGTTGAGCCTTCGAGGGGAATTGTTCTGGCCAAGGCTGATGTTGGTGGTGATGTTACCGGATTCTCACCGCGAATAGGCCAGAGCCTGGTTCGATTTACCCGAGATGAGAAGTTTGTGCCGGAGAATTTGGAGGACTTCTTCACCAAGTCTGTAGCACAAGCGTGGTTGAGCCTGGTCCCGAGTAAGTATCTAATCGCGAAAAAAGTTAAAGGTAGTCATTCACTAACACAACGAAACAGGAGGTCTAGGGTTTGTCAAGGTCAAAGAAGAAGAAAAGAATGTCCTGCAAAATCTTCCTCACAGACTCCCGGAATACAATGAGACTGTCTACACAACATCCGTAACCCATCAAATGCACTGCCTGGTAAGCTTCTCAATGCCCCCTCAAAGCCAATCCTTCCAGAAGCTCACTGACCACAAAACTCAGCATTTAATTCTCAACTCATATGCACGTGCAAAGACGGGCCGGGACGACAATAACGCCGACTGGCACATAAACCACTGCTTCGACTATCTTCGCCAATCCATCATGTGTGCGGGCGATATGTCCCTCGAAGGAGCTCAGACGTCATTCCCTCGAGGATTTCAAATGGGCAGCGACGGGTTCGATTCGGTGCACGTGTGCCGAGATTACAACCAAGTCAAATCATTCTTGGAAGAGAGGAGAGCAGACGACCAAATCTGGATTTGAAGATGGAACTGTTGGAACATCGGGTGACTTTGGTAGACAGCACATAATTGATCTTGTGTATCCTGCATACTGAATCGTATTCTGCTTATCTTGGAATGTCGTGCATTGTTATCATGATGTTGTCAATCACGTCGGTCAGTAAAATACTGATTAGGACCGATACCATGTAATTTGCATGTTTGTTGTTCCTGATCAATCATGCAAACGATTATGCCAATTGGCGCTCACGGACCGATGGTGATACCCGAGCGTTAAACATCCCGACTCGGTGTTCCGCGGAGGGAATGGTGAATTCGTTTTCCTCATCCGGAGTGAAAGGTATTGTCAAGGTAAGAAATCAAGCCAATAGATGTGATACAAGGAGGCTAAAAGAAGATGTCAATGTCGGTTATGACAGCAAGTGCAGGTTATATTTACTCAAGGCAACAACAAACAAACAATCCTCTAATACGGAAACAGCAATTTCACCCATGCACTTTTTTTGAGTGTGCGGTCAATCACAGGGAAGGAACATGTGTGCGGATAGAAATCATGAATTAAAAGGAAAATTATCAGTAACTACCTAATATAGAACATGTAAAAAAAAGCAACGCGAATGAAGAATTTTCGTTCCTTCTTGAAGGAAGAATGAACAGATTGTGACAGAAAAAGAAATGTGGTTTTTGTCTTGAAGCATCACCACCAAATTCTTTGGTATTCTCCACAACTCATCGACTCTAAGAAACGAAATAAAACAAAGAAACAAACATGACACTGTTGTATAATCGTGAAAATGAAAGGAGTCAAAGACAAGGTACCAACCCAAAGGAAAAGTCGTCTGGCCAAGAACGAACCACCCATCGAACCTAACTTTTGCTCAAATAGCAGCATTAAAGATATTTGCGCACATATCTACACCTGACGTTCAGGAGTCAGGATACCACCAAATATAGACAAAGAGCTTGATGGGTTCTTGGTCTTCTCTTGGATCTTGGGCTCAGTGCTCCAGAAATACCTCTGCTTTTCGCAGGCCGCCACAATTTGCTCCCGTTCATTGGTATCCCGAACATTCTGGACCCAGAGTTCATAGGGGACTCTCTCCTTCTTGAAGAATTCACCCGACCAGCCCTGCATGGTAATGCCCTTGTCGATGGTCTCACCACCGAGAATGAGGGTGTGTTCGAGCAAGCATGAGTCCTCACGCATGTGAGAGCCACTGAGAAGTCTGCTACCGGCACGAAGGACCGCGCGGTCTCCGACGCTAATAGGATTGAGATCGAACTTGCCACGAGAGTTGATGTGGCCGACAAGAGAAGCATCATCAACAGTGACACGGTCACCAATAGTCAGCAGATCAGGTTCAGTGAAATATAGCTCAGGAGTACCGCCAGCGAAGAGAGCGCAGTCCTTGCCGATCTTGGCGCCCAGGGCACGAAAGTACATGACAACGTAATGCGTACCTGAAAGCAGACCGAGGACACCATGGTTGTGAATACACTGGCGACGAAGACGCTCTAAGCCGAGGTACAGTTGCCAGCGCTGACAGTAGTTCTTTTTGTCCCAGTCATAGTTGCCTGGGGTACGGCGACCCATGATGATCCACTTGCCGGCAATCACAACGAGAGTAACAATGATTGCCCCGGAAGCGATCAAAACACAGGTGCAGCCGCACATGAGAGAGAGCATGACAGGCAGGTGGAAGTGGCCATCGCGGAACTGCCAGTCCCCGCGTTCATCGTAGATGCGGTTAGCAATCTGCAGGGTAGCGACGGTGGGAAGGTTCCACAAGAATCTGGAGATGATGGTGAAGAAGACGGAGTAGAAAGCACAGAAGAACTCGGGCCAAACGTAGTACGGCGCCTTTTTTTCATAAAAGGCACGGCCGAAAGGAGTGCGGGGGCCGACGTCAATGATGCGCTGAGATCTCTCGTTTTCGTTGACGGAAGAATTGGACGAGCTGTTTCCAGAAGAACCTTCTTTCAAGCTGACGCGGACGGTAGTTTCGACCTTTTCATTTTTCTTGCCCTCAAGGTACTCGATGTCGGTAGGAGTCAGGTGCATTAGGTCCTGAGAGGTGGACTTGTGCAGGACAGACTTAGAAGCAGCAATGCGCTCGGCCTCCTTGTTCATGGCTTCACAGTTACCATGCCTGGAGTTGGCGTAGGTCAACCCATTATAGTAGATGCCATCACGGATCGTGGTAGCACCGGAACCGAGAACGGTGCCCTTGCCGACGATGACGCCAGGTTTCAGGACGCAACGATCAGCAATCATGCTACCGGCACTGATGCGGATGTAGCCACTACCAATGCCGTCGCTGGTGATGAAGTGACTGCGAGAGCCAAAGACCACGTCATCACCGATCTCGATGAAGGCATAATTGTCCATGGAAGGACCAGTACCGGGCCAGTAGACATGTTTGCCGATCTTGGCGCCGAGTAGACGCATAATGCGAGAGGTGGTCTCATAGTGGCCACCAAGCATGGAGGTAACCTCCAGCACATTCTTCATGGGAGCCACTTCGCGCATAACAGCCATCCGGAACTTGTCGACATTGCTACGGTTTTCAACTAGACTGGGCTTCATCTTACCGAACATGAGGTCCATGATCTGATGGATGATGATGCCATAAGCCAGGACAAACATAGGCGAACAGACAATACGACCGAACATGGCCAGGAAATGCCAGCCAACTCTGTTAGGGGCAGCGAACCAGTGGATGATGACAAAGATAACTCCCCAACCGGGCTGCTTCTCCGGAGGTTCCATGACCAGACCGACCAGGGCAGTGAGCCAAGGAACCAAGTACATGAGCCAGGAACCGAACCGGAGAGCCAGGACAATGGGCACCAGAGTCCAATGGACACTGGGAGTATGAGAGACGAGGCCAAGGTAGTTCTGACCCTCATCATCGTACATCTCGTAAGACGAAGAGCTGCAGCCGATGTGAGTGTTGTCGGGGATGACGGAGCCGGGAGCGATGAAGGAACCAGTACCGGAGGAGCAGTCGTTGCCAATTTTGATCTTACCAAGGTACATGTTGGTGTTGCGCTCGGCACCAAAGGGACGAATACGGGTCTTCTCGAGGATGACGTTGTCACCGATTTCAATAAGATCGAACTCCTGCAGAATGGTACGTTTGAAGGTCACGTTCTTGCCGATCTTGGCACCCATGAGCCGGTAGTAAAGACAGGTCATTGTGTTGGTGTGACTGAAAATTCCGCGACCCATAACTATGATAATCTTCTGAGTAAGCCACCAACGCGTATGATACCAACCCCACATTGGGTAAAGACCCTCCTTGTAACGGCCGATAAGTACCCATTTGGTAGTAATACCAATGATGGGACAGATCACTTGCATGACAATCTTGGAAATGGTGATAGCAATTACCAAATTGAAGAGACGCCCGTAAACGTAGCTGGCCGTGGGCCAGCCCTCGCTGACGGACATCATGATCAAGAAGATCGTCCATTGGATACCACGACGGCACGGGTAGACTAAGGAGAGAGGAAGCAACTGGGTAAACATGAGAAGAGGGTTGGTAGAAGAGTGCTGCTTGCCGCTGTCAGGCAGAGCTGCATGGGGAAGAGCCATGACGGGGTCATCGCCACCGTTCAGTTGCTCCTGGATGTAAGATGCCAGAGAAGCGGGAGTGGCACCGTCATAGATGACAGCGGACTTGATAGGGACCTGGAACTCGTCACGGAGTTTGGCAGCAAGCGTACCGATGACCATAGAATTGATACCCATATTGCACAGAACGGTGTCTGGCTTGACGCTCTCAGTAGAGATGTTCATCAGAGCACAGATAATGGAAATGATGCGGCCGTCGAGGGTTAAAGTAAGCTCGGCTTCACGCTGTTTCTTGATGTGATTTACCATCATGAGAAGCCGCTCCTCGTCGAGATCACTGTTCTGGCGACGGGGGAACGGGGAGTTTAGAGAGTGCATGTCCTGGGGAACTAGGTAGCCGTGCATGGAGGTCACAAGCAGGTCACTAAGACTGCGCTGGATGTATTTAATAGAAGGCTGGTCGAAGTAGCCAGGGCTGTTGCGAATCAGCTTGGTGTTTTTGGCCAAAAGACTGGGGATCTCATCTTCGCTATCATTGCGGTCGGAGTTGACGGCAGTGTTTACGGCGGTGTTAGAGCTGAGGCCATTAAGAGTGGAGGTGCTGCTGTTACAAGTGCTAGGAGACAGAGGGCTGGCCAGAGCAATGACTGAGGAGACGGCACCACGTTCGGTGTCGATGTAGGTCCAGACATCAATGGGAAGACCAGTGCAGAGGTTGAGAATCTTCTCGGTGACAGCCCGGGTGTTGACAGGGCAGGGCTTACCCTCAATAGGAGTGGCCAGAGGATGGTTGGGAGGAGGGCAAATTCCTTCCCAGTGACGCTGCAAATACAAAGTGTCGTCGCCGAACTCAGGCATGTTCAACCGCTGTGCGAACTTGATACGCAGGACCTTGTTGTTGTTCTTGGGGAGATCATCCATATAGACAATAACGAAGGGAAGCTTCGCGGGTTGCAGGTGAGAGTTCAGAGCGTGGTGGAGCATGTTAAGATCGACGCGAGCAGCGCCGGGGGGAGTAACAAGGACGACACCGACGACTTCTTGAAGATCCTTGTGAGTAGCAGAGAAGGCCATGACGTTGCTGATGCGACCGTGGAGAGAGGAAGTCGGGTCTTTGGCGATGGAGCCGATGACATCCTCAATCTCAAATGGGGAGATGATCTCACCACCACGGTTGATGACTTCCTTCGATCTACCATTGATGTATAGGTAGCCCTCATTGTCGATGTAGCCCATATCTCCGGTATCGAACCAACCGTCTTCGGTAAAGCAAGAGCGGTCGAATTGGCCGTTGTCTTTGTAGTAGCCTGGGAATACGGGGTCACCACGGACACAAATTTGACCTTGGGCACCAGTAGGCACAGGCTTCCAGGTGTTGCCGTCCAGAATGCAGAGGTCAACACCGACAGTGACACCAGAAGTACCGGGGTGCTCCAGGCGGTAGTTCATGGGAGGGGTGGAGATGGGCATGCATTCGGTCATACCGTAACTGGGCAAGACGACACAGTTATTGTGGGCATACGTGTCGCGGATCATTACGGCCTGAGAGTGGACCAGGGCACCAGCAGCGTTGCAGATAAGACGGAAATTGGCCTTCTTGTACAGGCTCTTGTCGCTGCAGTTGCGGATGGTCTGGTCATGGATGACTGGGGCGGCGTAGTACCAGGTGGGCCGCAAGCGCTCGACGATACGCCAGAAGCTATCGACTTCGAAGGCTTGGCAGCAGACAGTTGAGCCACCTTTCATCAGAGGGGCAAAGATGTTACGGACTAAACCACCGCTGTTACTTGTCAGTAAGTTTTTCGTTTGCAAAATGACTGGGATAGTGGCTTACACGTGAGACAGGGGCATCATGTTCAAGCACATGTCATCGGCTGTTAAACCCCAGCTGTCTTGCACTTGGATAGCGCCATAAATGAGCATGTGAGATGTGAGAACGACACGTTTCTTTGTACCAGAAGTTCCACTGGTGAAGAGAAGCATGGCCTTGTCAGTTCCCCGGTTCGGAGGAGTACCACTGCTGTCCTGGGGGATCTCGTTTCCGGCAGTATCGGTAACAATCATCCTCGCAGGACTACCAGCCTTGATATCCATGATGAAGATCTTGTAACCTTGAGACTCAAGTTCAGCCAGGCCATAAGACTGGTAGACATCAGGAGTGGTAAGCAGGTACTTGGCACCGGCAAGTTCGAGCTCGGCTATTAGTTGACCAAGACCGCCAAGAAGCGTCACGGGAGCACCAAGATACTTGGAGGTGACCGACAGAGCGGCAACGGCGAGAACGGGGCCATTGGTGATGGCAGTGGCTACCAGCGGCTTCTCGCCGTTGGGATCTAGAGGAAGACCAAGAGTAAAATTGGTGACGAAGTTCTTAAGCTCTGTATGTGTCAAGTGGCGTTCTTGGTCTGCCCAGTGCAATGCTGGTGTGTCAAGGTCTGGTAGCAAGTCACCGAAGTGTCTGTAACTCTGGTGGACTTTGTTGATGATGTCATTGTACTCTTGCTCCATTCTCTTGTTAGGGTTCTTGCCGAAGACAGCAGTCTTGTAACTGTTGGGCAACCGTTGGATGAAGTTGCCGTATGTGCGAAGAAGTTCTTGGGTATCGGGGAGCCGACCCTGGTTGGCATTGAGAAAGGCGATGAACTGCCGCCATTTGCTGAGATCATGGTCGATGGTCTTGTTGATTGTGGCTGGTGTCTCATGAGACGGGATGAGCTGATTAAGCTCGGCGAAGGTGAGAGGTGTCATTATGGGTAAGTTATGTCAAGGTGGTAAATAATGACGAAGGGAAAGAGTGTGGAAGTATGATCAAGACCATGTAAATGACAACAGTCGACGGTTGTGTGATGTGTGATCGATGATAACAAGTTTCAGTTAAGAGCCGCTCTTTGAGTTCTCAAGCCTTGAGGGTAGAGTTGTATTAAAGTTGAGTGAAGCATGAGCTTACAAGAAAGACGGCGGTTGATGAACAAGTTCGAATTTGACCCCGAGTCTTGTTAATGTCAAAAGGCTCAAGTTCACAGCTGACAAAAATAAGCAAGTGGGAAACCACCTTCTTATAGACTAAAAGAAAAGGTCAAACTGTTAACAGTACGAGCGTTAGTAACTGACATTGGTAGCTTTTGAACTTTTTTTTGTCGAAAAGTCTCTCGGCCGTATTTGCCTGCTACAGTCGGACCGGACCCACCTGGAATATGGGCGAGGTAACAGGCGTGGACTCTAGGATCGGACTTGTCCCGATGATATTGTCTTGCGCAAAAAAGTGAAAGCCAAGAAAGCCAAGCTTTGATGGCAAATTTTGCGCTATGTGATCACTCAATCAAATACATCAGAACTTATACCAATATGGGAAAATACGAAACGTCAACTCAGTGCCGTAAAGATATTTTGGCAATGCCAATGCTGAAGAAAGCATAACCCGGCCTGGCAGTGGCGACATCCCGACAATCAACAACCGACAAGCATAAATTCTGGTATTATGAGACGGGACGAATGATGGCCAAGCAGGAATTATGCCATGGCACGGCGTACGTGACGTCTTGGGTCCACGCAGAAGCCGCAAAGAGTGGATGGATTGACTGGTTAAGCCCATTGTGTGAAACTTACACCTTGTACCTACGTACCAGATTTTTTAACGGTTAGGAGACTGGGACCCCGGGTGATGTCCACACTGTTAATTGGTGGATGTTGCCAGTCGGTACGTACGACGATGATCGATAGCCGGAAAGGAGGCAGCGTCCGGAGAAAAAAAGAATACAAGAGGGTGCCAGTGGTCGACGGTAAATAAAGCAGACTGAACAGACTGAAACAACTAACAGCGGCCGGAGCAGATATCAACTTTCGAAGATTATGAACAGACAACAAGCGGTCAGACAATGTATTCAATAGACAGGTCCGGTGGCTTGAGGGACTGGATTTTCGGTCCTGTTATTGTGCTTCCTTAATTGTCCTTTTGACTTTCCACAAGTTCATGAAGACGGGGTCTCGAGAGCTTATATATATATATATATATATACTACTTGGCATGGCACGAGTTTCTTTCTTCTCTCTACCCGGGGGGCCGCCCTTGGTAATTTTGTGAGAAGCACCAAGGACGACAGAACTATACCAGCAGATAATACGATCATACCGGGGTAGGGGGGGGAGGGGTGCGTTGAGTTTAGTTCGTCAAAGAAGGTATTTCGAAAGGGAGCCTACACGCCGAGAAGAGGTGGTGTGCCGACTGAGTTGCGATTATCGTGCTCATTACGGCAATGTGTGAGGTGAGGGAAAGGGGGCGTGGGTGGATGGTGTTATGAGTCATGGCATATTATTCGCTTTCGTTCCTGTTGGCTTTTTTAGTCTGGAGGGAGTTGTTATACTCTGCTCTGCCAGGAAGGGAAGGGAAGAGGTAGTGCATGGGGGGGAGGGGTAAGCAGCTTACTGGCACCGAGGTACAGGGCTTGATGACTTGGGCTCACGGGCAACACTATGGTGAGATATTGAGGTGTATACACCGTTCCGTTAACAGTGAGCTGCAGACAAAACAATAAAAGCATAACATCGTCAGAGTGGCCGTCTTTGGACATGTTTGCTTCCCTTCAGACGAGGTACAAACAAGAGATCTACAAGCAAACGAAGCACCAGATCTACGCGCGCATTCCCGTTATATTCTAAGTTCTAGTCTCACAACGCTGCTTTTCTTTTTTTCATTAACGGCGGCGGCCAATGCGCTCTAGTAAATAAACTAAACTTGGCTAGTAGTCTTCAATGAACACTACAGGACTGGCCAAAGATGGGGAAATAAATGCAGGAAAAAATACACATATTTAGCTGTACTACTCAAGGGATCGAAGTATGCTATTTTCTTTTTGTAATGTTAACACCCCCCATTTTTATAAACTTACCCCGTGTCGCTAAAGAACAATCCTTGGTTCGTGGATGGAAGTGGTAGGTGATGTTTTTTTCATACATTCCCTCTCGACCTCTTGCGTGATTGAGGGTTTGGGTTCATCAAGATGGAGTGTGAGAATGGGCACTTACTCTTCGAGCTTTGTCAGCAGAGGTTAATGAGAGGCTTGCTAAAAACCATCATATCCTGTATAGTGCTGCTTTTCAGCATGATCCTTTTTGCTTTTTGACCAGGTATCCCAAGATGCTCTTGAGGTGCTTCTATGGCCAGAAACCTTAGGATGCTTCATAGTTGAGTGGCCATCTCTGGTTCCCTTGCTACCGCAAGGTCTTGGCAAAAACCTTGCAGAGCTACTAAAATCTTTCACGATATCGACACAAGCTTGCTATCGAAGTACTCGACTACGAAATCAACCCAAGATGTAGCATCAGAGTTGCCACCATCGAAGATTTGGCCCTTGTGGTTGGACTAGTGACGCGATAAGAAAACAAAGGTCCCCGAGTTTTCTCTACAGATCATGAAATATTTCGATAATCTATACGAATGGTCTAGAAGTCGGCATAGCAGTTCTCTCTTTTTATCTGTTTTGAATCGAGGGAAATCTCCGTGTGGCCATTCATCCACTCAGGATTGCTGTTGATATCTTTTGGCGAGCTGCCAGATGCAGAAATAAGTAGTAGCGAGGTGAGGAATCAAGCCAAGGGGGCCAATTAGTTAACGTTCAGAACATGGGTAGCATTAGAAGATACAACAAAGGACAAGGCAAAACATCTCACACACAATGCAAGTTTGTCGAGGTGTTTTTTTTTTGTCTCAAAAAGACATTAACCTCGTGGGTTCGGCTGTGGGGTGAAGATACTGTGAGTTTGTTCGACGTAACCAATAGCCGGGCCATGGGCTCACGCGAGCAAATTAGGCGCAGTGGAGAGAAAAGAGAGACTCTTGTCTCCGAGTGGTGATGAGAGAAAAGAGAAAAGGTATAAAGGTGCACTGATAGTGGCCGTTGCTGACAAACGGGGTTTCATTTTTTATCTTTGTTGTCTTCACCGGCGTCAATGAAGCCCGAAAGCTTCTCTGTGAGGTTCTTTTCTTTCTGCCTTTCTGTGATGACCAGCTTGAGACAAGTTTGGTTCTATTGTCATTGAAGGTAGAAAATCTCAAGATAAAGTTATTCGGTCTTCCGAGAGGGTTAACGGACAAAAATTCTGTTGATCAACAAAACAGACAAACTTAACAAACTTAAGTTTGCGGATCATGTCAACCCTAAATTTTTACAGCACAACGCACGGATAGACATTCTGTAGTGATCTAGTTAGGATGGCGGGGGTTTTTGTGTTTTTATTGTCTATGTTAATTTTTAAAGCGCCGCTAAAAGGAGAGAAAATCAAATCAAGAGGAGCGTGTACCCAGAACAGGAAACTAACAAGAAGTTATCTCAGCCAATCACAGCCCGGTACCTGAGAGGATTTCTGAGGGTTCACTCCGTCGCCTGAACGGTGCCCAAAAACATCGAGTAATATTCTTACGAACATTTTTTTTGTTTCTCTTATTTTCTCTCTGCAGTACATACCAAAGTAAGCAAGGCAAGAAGCAGATCAATGCCGCAGCAAGATGGTACTGATATATCCTCATTCATTACGAGATCCACAAACGGGGGAGGAGGAAGGAGAACCAAGCCCACGATAGTGACTCGGGAGCGGTCTTGTGTTGTGCGGCGACATTTTTGTGTCTAATAACGAGGATCTGTCAAGTAGTGACATTGTAGACCGGCGGGTGACTGAACGGTTGGACAAGCTGCGATTCTCTTCTTTTTTTTTCATCTTCTAGTCTGTCTAAAACGTTACATTGATGATGGTTGTTTCATTTCAATGACGTGACGGATACACTCGCACAAGCAGAAGGTTGAGACGAATAGCCGAGCTGATGGGTGGAAAGTGGAAAAGGACAAAGGAAAAAGAGGATTATTTGTGGGTTGCTGCTTGCTGCCTATACTTTTACGAAATACGGGAGACAGACATTCAACACCGCCCACCATTTACAGCATTTTTTTTATATGGCTTGTGTTGTAAGGGACTTGCCAAACCGATCCAACCTGAAGGCAACGATTGAGGATGGTACTCTCCATTATCCTAAAAAGGTCAGTTATGGATGGAATTCTGGGAGTTGAAGGCCCTTCCTCCTCATATATTGAGTTTTCTATCTAAATATTTAGGTACGTGTTATTACAGGAAATCTGCAGATGTACGCTCTACCAATACTAGAACGGAAGAACAGTATGCATGGCTTTGATCGATGCACAGGGAAAGAAAAAGCTTGGCGAACAAGGGTTAGGCGTAAACCTGACCTTTTCTTTGTCCATCTCAGCAACCAAGTCAGATAAGAAGCGCCCCTCCCCATCTTTCAACAACTCCCACTCTTGATTAGAAATCACAAAAATGGACCCGGGGACAAAAATTGATAAAGTTATTCTATTCTTGCCCACAAATGCCATGAGGCGGCAGTGGCCAACGCAGATGTGACATGTTCCGTTTCGCTGCTGTTGGATGGTGGTGTGTATGGGCACGAGATGTGGGTTGGGTGGGGGAGTGAGCTATTGAAGGGGGGTTTCGATCGCCATGTCTTTTTTTTTTGCCATTGATCTTCTCGAGCATGTGAGCATGTGATTTACCTTTCCCTATGATGTTAAGGATACATTCGCTCGCTGTTCGTGGGACCCTATGATTCTTTTGGTTGATGGTGACGGAAACAAAGATAAGGATTTTCAATGGTCTTTCTCTGATCAGCAATACTTGCAGTGCTTGGGTCGAGCACCAAAAATGAGATTCAACCTTGATCGTCATGATTCCGAAAAACGCCTTCCTAAATCTTCTCTCGTTGCAAGATGGATAGATATACAGAATGGCATCGCGGATACGGCCGGACGGCTAATGACCGGGTAGTACCACCGCAATCATCTTTCTTTTTTTTCCTTCACCCCCCCTCTTTCTCTTCTATGATTCACGCGAGAACTTCACCGTCTATTCGTTTCATCTTTCTTGGTCACGCATGCCGGGTTCCCGCCATGTGCTCGCGGCTAGATCCAAAAGGGAAACAGCCAGGTGATATTTTCCTACTTTGCTATTTTCAGCATTACTAGATCCGGTTGAACCCTTTTTGTTCTTGCTCTTTTCAGAGCCAGTTTTCCGTCGTTTTGGAGATATATACACATATTCTTGGTATACCTCGTCATTAGTGGAGAAGCAACAGCTCTGCGCTGCAGGTTGAGTGGCCCTTTGTTTGGATTGAAGTTGTGGTTCGGAGATGCATTAACCAAAGATGGACTTGCTGCATCTGGTATGCAATCTGCGGTTTCCCAGACTTGCATGCCATGTCTCGGAGCTCTCATATATACATATATACATATATGTGAAAAGATATCACAAACCTCGACGTTCGAGTATCACAAGAAGGCTTACTCTAACAATGAGAGAAGTCAAATTCGCTAGGTTGTAGATGGATGAATGGCATCCACGATATTCGTTTAGTTGCAGCTTTTAGTGCTTATTTTCCATCGGTGCTCTCCCTCCCCCCCCCCCCCCCCCAAAAAAAAAAAAAAGTCGTAACGGCGTGGCATAAATACAGTTGTAGGTCAAGTCTCAAGTAAACTGGAATTAACGGCAAGCGGCATAGAAGCGTAAGACAAAGCTGTAAGTCATGCCTATAGAATAAACAGTGTTCTCTACAGTAATTGGACTATCTTTGTATTCAGCCGACGATGAAATCTCTCTTTTACCAGTGTTGTGTTTCCATAATCATGCACCTTTGGCTTCCACAGCATATTCTATGCTTCAACTTCACTTTTTTAGAAAGACCCAGCCGAGTCCTGAGTCTGCACCAGCCCGCATCCAATGCTTCTACGACGGTCCTTCATTGGATAGCCGGTGACCAGTGGCCAATGAACCCAACGAACTCATTATCAATATCTCTGCAAACAAATGTCATTTCCTGTTCTTTTGTCCGAAGGGTAATTTGCTCTGCATTGCTGGTATCGATATGACCAACGGGTTTCCAATCTCAGGGTTCTTTTCAGGTCCTTGCTGTGGTTTGTTCTCAATAAAAATTTATTTAGTTTCTTTGAGAATTAATGTTGTTAACACTGGTCTCAGCCCTGATTTGCTGGCTAAGTTTGTTTGAGTTGTCTTGACTTTTTTTTTTTTTCAGTTGACAGTTGTTGGCGGTCGATCCCCGGGGCCCTGCTGCTGCGCCGTTTCATTTTGACGATCTTATATATGCCTTGGGAAATTTTTGTCGTTTGGCTATATCAACTTACTCCGCAATAACCTGGCATTGACGGGCTAGGGATGACAAGAGCTGGTTCCAGCCGGGACTGCGCAGTTGTTAGATGGTATATGTATCCCAGCTTTGGTTTTTGGCTTGTGATGGAGCATCTACCTGTTGCTTGTTGCTTGCGACCATCTCCTCCACACACAAAATCTGTGATGCATGCAAAATTTGATACCATTCCTGGATGTGGATTCAACAGGAAGTCAAGATCTATGTACATAAACCACAACAAGTTTCCACTTTCCTGACAATGGAAACATCCAGCCAAGATGGCCAGATGCTGTGATTTGGCCGGGGGATTCTAAATGTTGTACTAAGCCCTGCGATTGCCTAATCCTATGTTTTTTTTTTCTTCTTTCTTCTCACCAAAACAAAGTGGGGTGCTGCCGAATATCATGAAGTTTGAGATGGCGGAAATTTTTTGTTGGCTGTGTATTCGACGAAGTTGACATGATCAAGACATGGGCCCCCAGTGATCGCTCGGCCTTTTTCACTTTTTAGGTATCCTCGATTTCTAAAAGTAGAAAGTGGCATTAACAGTAAGGTGAGCACTGTATATATGAGGAGCCTACGGCAAGGAGAACAACGGTATAGGAAGCTGCGGTATTTGTTTCATAGCTGCATCTGATGTAATGTTGATATGGTGGTGATGGTAGATCAAATTGATGTACCACCAATTATGACGAACTATGTAATGCTACTTTTTGGGATTCTCATATATAGTAATGAGTGGACTGCCAAATATTGAGATTGATTGTTAGGGTTAACATGGGTACTATTGTGACCGACTTACAGTGTGTCCTAGTTTGGGGCATATCTTCGAGTCACCGTGACCAGAAGCCAAGTAGAAGCAAGATTATGAAAAGATATCTTAGGTTATCTCTATTGCCTATTCTATTTGATATGTCACATCAGAAAAGAAAAATGATTTTGGAGAAAAGTCCCTTAGCAAACCGTTGTTTGCTTGCTATAAAGGTCTGATATGGTCAGAAAAACCAACATTTCGTTTTAAACGAGACTGAATCTGCCGAATAACACGATTTGGTAAGGAAACTTCACGTCAATGGCTAAATATCATGCGGAGAAGGAAAGTAGAGTTGGAATTTCACCAGGAAATTGCAAATTTTTTTGGTGAAGGATACGAGGCTAAACAGCGTGACTGCCATAATGCATCGAGATGGTCGGAAATTTTGACTTGATTTCTTGTAAATTTGGATCTGTTTTCAATGACTTAAATATGATATAATTGTGGCAGTTTAGCGGAGTTCCAATTCCTGATTGACCCACCTTTCTGTTGATATTAATAATCAATATTTAAAATATCTGTAAACACACACGATGGTACATACAGAACTCTTCTAGATACCAGCTCTATCTTTCTTTTCAGGTATCATACCTTATAATCAGATACGACCTCATCAACCTGACATTTCTGGCTACTGCTGGATGAAGTATAGATATTATTTAACTTTGTCATCACATTTTTTCACATACCTGAATGAAGATATGGTTCGTCATATCTCAATGAGAAATGATTCCATATGCACCCATCCAGTTCTACGTATATAGAACTTTATTACCTTTGGTTAACTTCAATATAAATGGACTTGAACAAACAAACCGCCTCAATGAGTCACAATGTTGTTCAACTATATACATGCAACCACTACATGTGTGGCATGGCGTGAGTGTGCAAACGGTGCCACATGGAGAACCAGGTAATAATGGCAGGAATGATACACAAAAGGCAGCTTTTTGTTGAGATCTGTCAGACTGGCCTACTGGAATATCACAGATGATACTGTTGGATTATGGATTCATGCTATCAAGTAGCGGATAGACAGCCGAGGAGTTGAGGTATGTTGTTATTTAAAGATAAATAAAGCATCGGAGGTTCTAAATCTCGCGCTGCTCCAATTTTTTTTTTAGAATATCAGGAGATTGTACTCATACTAAATCTTGTTATATCATTGGTGGGTTATATCATACAAGACATTCAAACTGTAAACCCTAATTATGAACCTCTGACATTCTGATATATCAACTTTTGGCCATGTCTCCCCATGGCTACCAAAAGTTTTTATAGATTTCATCACATAGCTTTTAAGACTTGACAGTTCATATACTGTTGTACATCCACATACATGACTTCTTACCGTACTCAAGATATATTGGAGGCGGCTGTTTTTTTTTGTTTTTTTTTTTTTTGCAACAATAATTACCATTGCAATAATGTTATGGCTGCTGCAGAATATATTGAAGACGCCAGAATATCACCAGAGACCTTTCAGGACATGCCTCAAAAAATACCAAAAATACGGTTTCATCCAGAGCGTAGAATCATGTCATCACCCACACATAATTCTTTGTTAAATTTTGTATATTTTTTTGCTAACAAAACTTGGAGTCACTATCAACACCCATCCAGATCTTGAAGTCACTCTTCGGGTTTTCTTCATGCGATCTTGATATTGCCACTATTCATCAGTCAGTCAGCTAACTGTATCAGACGGCCCTGACCTCCAAAATGAGCCTAGAAAGTAATCAAGTTACATTTTTGCAGAATGTTTTTTTTTTGGTGTTCCTTATTTGTACTAAATATTGCCACTGGCATTTCTGACACAATGTTGCCAGATTTGCGTTCTGCAGTTCAGAGCGGCGCTAGAGAACAAGGCTTGGGTTTATTACAAAATGTGCGCTAGCTCGAGTTAAGGTTTTAATTTGTGAACGATATATCTAGCAGTCGATAATTTTGTGATTTAGTGATTCCGCAGTGGGCGCACTATCCCGAAACACTATGTATACAATGGTGGCTGAGAGATGTTTCTAAGAAAAAAATATGTCAGGACTCTCGACTTCTAGGCCACATACAAATAAACCTCATGGTCATTGGCTTCTACATGGGGCCCATGGAGAGAATCCAATACATTTACCAAAGACTGTATGCTAATGGAACTGTGGCGCCTACATGCAATGGCATCTTGTGGCTATCTTGAAGAGGTCGGTAAAGGGAGTTGAAGATGTAGTTTTTGGTCCGAAATATAAGTTTATCCGGAATATTCGGCAAACAGAAGAGATGCTGAGAATAGCCTTTACCCTGAACTTTGGTTCCTCCGAATCTAACCCCACCAACCGGTTGGTGATGACTTACTGCCACACTTTAAGGTTATGATATGATATAAGGTCCGGACAAATATCAGTAAGACCGGCGGTGATGCACACATTTTGTAACAGGGTATAGCTCAATACATATACTTACGAAAATATGATGTGATGCTCGGCAACAGAGATAAATAGGATTTGCGGAATCATAGACCGCATTCCTGTTGTGAAGACCTTTGCACTTGGTCCGTAGTTATACCCAAGACAACCCTCATCCTCACCATCCTCTATGCAGATTTTCCGTTCTTACGGCGTCCCGACTGATGATTATAATAAATCTCGACCTCCTATAGATAAATCGTTGTCCTATGAGAGGCCACACGACTGTATGTGAATGCAACCTTTAGACATAACAGCCATGTTACCCTGAGGAGAAAACAAGGGATCGAGAGAAGTACCGTCAACAGAAGTCCCTGCGGTTCAAAGTGTTGCCAAACGAGTGTGAGAAAAGTGAGACAACTACAGGTTATAACATGCTTATTATAGCATATTCTGCCAACCAGGGGAGAGGGGGGG
>JABFIG010000099.1:0-88213 GCA_017139545.1 Ambrosiella cleistominuta | reverse complement strand
CCCGCCCGCCCGCACCCCGTCGATGTTCTCCTGCGCGCCCTGTCCCCTCCTTGTGCCCCCGCAAACCTCAGCACGCTTGTCCTCACGCAGAATACCGGGCAAGAGCGGTTATTCTTCGAGGTTTTGGGGTCCTGGAGGATCGCCGGGTTCCCGGATACTCTCAGCACCCGGTACCGTACGCGCATCGCCGAGATCACCGCCGGTAACCGCGACCTCGTCGCACTGACTAATCGGATCCTCCTGCGCGCTCCCAGTCATGCAACGGCCACCGCAACCCTCAACATCCTCGCCACGCAACTCCCAAGACTCCCCGGGCACCCTGCGGGCCCCCGCCCCTCAGATCCCCTAACGTCCTTCACCAAAGACTGTGCCACTGGCTCCTTCTCCCCGCGGAAACCCTACTCTATTGATGGCGACGGCGACTTCATGGCCTACTATGCCGCCATGATGGCGGGGCCCGGAGACCCCGTGGACTTCCTCGCGCTCTCTGGCGTCTACCAGCGGCTGAATGACCATGAGCTCGTCACATCGCTTGTCCGGATAGCGGCCCAGTATCGCAATCTGGTCGCCGTCGAGAAACTGGTGCGTCACGGAGTTTCACTAAATGTTGAGGCCGGCGAGGGCCATGGGACCCCGTTGTGGCTCTACATCCTCGCCCACAGCGACCCCCACGGCAGTAAGTTTCCTTTCCTGTGTCACTCCACTTATGTAATCACTACTTTGACTAACACCAACCCTTTCTAGAACCCTTCCAGCAAATCCTCCTCACCGCCGGCCACCTCCCCCTCGACAACCTCCCCCACGCCCACACCCCGCCCACACCCTCCATCTACGAAGCGGCCTCCAACGGATCCCTCTGTGACGTCCTCCGGCACATCCGGGCCGGCGGAAACCCCTCGGTGACGACCAAGTACGGGTGGGCGCCACTGCACCAGGCGGCGATGAACGGGGACTTGATGATGGCAGTGATGTTGGTTAATGCGGGGGGGCGGCTGAATACGGTGAGTGATATGTATAAGACGGCATTGGATTGTGCGGTGGAGGGGGGTTTTACGGGGATTCAAAGGTTGCTAAGGGGGAGGGGGGCAAAAATGTATAAGGAGTTGTTGCAAGAGAAGGGAAGGAGGATGTGGAATTTATATTAGGGTTTCTGATGTTAGGGTATAGTTCATATACATGTTAATGGCACAGAAGCTTTGTTGAAAATACACGAAATACTATCTATTTACATACATCACAAATCCAACCGTAACTTCTCATTAAATCTTCTTCCTCACCCTCGACTCTCCATATCCTCCGTCACATACCCAATCTCCCTCCTCCTGCCCACCCCTCCCAACTCCCCCGCCAACGCCCGCTGCTCCCTAATCAACCCCCTCTGCCCCCTCACCCTCTCCTCCTCCCTTTCTGCACTTTCCCTCTCAAATCGCTCCGTCACCTTCTGCCTCTCTATCAGCACCCGACTATACTCTTTTGCCCCGTCAACCCTAGCCCGCGAAACCTTTTCTTCAAACGCCAACAGGCTCTTTTGCCGGCCGAGTTCCGCCGCGGCTTCCCGGGACACCCGGGAGGCAAGAAGGTTCTCAAGAGTGGCGTGGTGAGATTGTTCTTTTTGGTACGTTGCCGATTTCTGTATGTCGAGAGCGGCCAGGTGCCGGAGTTCGAGGGCTCGCTGGGTAGATAGGTGGGCGAGCGTTTGTCGGTGGACGTCTTCTTGCTGGCGGCGTTCGCGGTCAATCTTTTGCTGCCACAGGCGGCCTTCAGTCTCGGAAATTTCCGTGGCACGTTTAAGTCTTTGACTGTGGATGGTAGATTCCCAGGACATGCAGTCTTGGACAGCCTTGCGCTGCCGTTCCTTTTCGGCGAGTTCCTCCGGGAGGCCGATGGCGCCGGGGGGTTGCGGGCTCGACTGAGCATAAAAGACATCAGTAGCACGGTTATTTCGTAGGAGAGTTAGGATAGAAGGAGTCAGTTGGTCTTGGGGACGGATGTACTGGGTGTACATGGTGAGCGAGTAGGTCAAGTTGTTGGCCGCGTAGAGGGTCCACAGAGCATTGATATGTTTCCAGAGACCGGCTTTGAGGAGGGCGGTCAGGGTTGATAGCGGTGTTGGAGAATGAAGGGCCAGGTGGAAGATTGTTAATTTTGACGGTGCTGTAGAGTGAGGTGCTGTAGGCTTCAACGCAGTAACAGTGGATTGACTCGGAGTAGTATACACCGTAATGCTCGGGTCCGCCCCATGGTTCAACAACAACCTCATTACCCTTTCCATGTCCCTCAACCTCCCTGCCGTGACCTCGGCATCCCTTGCCACATACGGACACCCCCTAAAACACAACTCGCCCAATGCACTCCTCCCATCGTATGTCGCTCCCGGGAAGTCCGCCTCATGCCCCGCTTCCAGCAACAATTTCATCGTATTCAAGTTCAAGGTGCTGGTTGCCAAGTGCAAAGATCCGTCATTGACATCAGGGCTCATGACTAGCAGGAGGCTGACAATTTCAGAGGCAATGGGGCCAGGAAGGCTGGAGGCCAGGAGAAGAGGCGTGGTCCCATCGATGTCCACGGCGTTGACATCGGCATTCGCAAGCAGGAGACTCTCAACAATATCCTTTCTTTGCTCTTTTATGGCGAGCATCAACGGAGTGAGATGCTGATCCGGCGTTTTGAAATTGACGTCAGCGCCGTTGTGGATCACGAATTCGATGACGGAGGAGGCGACTTCTTTCTCCGGCTGTGCAAGTGCCCAGGTCAGGAGGGTGACTTTCTGCGGTTTTGAGCCGTATATTTGAGTTTTGATTATGGGATCAATATAAGCCCCGGCTCCAAGACAAATAGACAGAATTTCGGTATTGTGCGGGTACAGATGTATGAAGCGAACTAGCACTGGCATATCAGGGGTCGATACTATCAACAGCCTATTGATGACTGATGAGAAACCAGGCTTGGCAGCTAGCAATTTCAAGCTGTTGAGTGCTACATCTTCTTCGATAGGATACTCCAGAATAACAAGCACTCCTGCCATGACAAATTCCGGGTTCCGAGTCACAGACAGCAAATGCCGAAGCAATTCCATATCCCCGTTCTGAATAACTGGTATAAGTACAGAGCCATCGTCATAGTCAGGCGGTACTCCAGCTTGTAATAAGCCCAAGATAAAAGTCTTGGCGAGATTTCGATCTTGGAACCCTACTTCATTCGCGAAGACGAAGATGTAACCAAGGCGCGGGCCCTTGGCACCGTGCTTGAGGAGAAGCTCGCAACAAGCCCAGCCATCCCACGTTCTCCATCTATTGCTTTTGGAGAAATGAAATGCCTCCGCACACACTTCAGCCAGATCATCCGATGCAATCGATGGTGCCGCTTGCAAGAGCCGTTTCAACAGTGCCGGGTTCACCGAGGCTGCCGCTTTGGTGATGGCCAGGCAACTTCTCCAGGTGACATCCGCCCCCTTACTCAACAACAAGTCAACCAGTTCCCAGTCTACCAAGTCGCCCTCATCCAAGGTTGACGCCTTGACTAATGTCATATTAACATCCTGATCCACCGGCATTCCCGCCTCAAACAACCAGCCAATCACCACCAACCTCATATCGCGTGCCAACTGCCAAGCCGACTTCAAGACTGAGCACAGCGCTTCCGTCGTTGGCTTGAGATGTTTAGGGCCAGCGGAACGTCTACAAAGAAGTAACTCCAGTGCGGGTCTGTCGGCAGACTTCACCGCCGCTGCTATCGCAGCACCGGAGTCATGCGATGGGTCAGCGCCATGCTTCAGCAAAAGTTCCAGCAGCGGAAGACCCGGAAGATGATATCGGGTTGCAGAGAGCAGCTCGGTGCTCAGATGCTTGGTGGGTATCAAGTTTTTAGAAAGTAAAAGCGACAGGATCTCGGTCCGGAGGGTAAGCGATGATATCGATGTGGCTGCATGGAATGCTGCAATCAAAGCCTGTGGGTCCTTATTCGTAGTCTCAAGAGAAGAAGCCGTGTTCAGAGAGCTGCTGTTCAGAAGAATCCTGAGCATGTTGACATTTCCTTCTCTAGCTGCTTCGACAACGGCATCTCCGCCCAGCTTCCCCAAGCTTCCACCCTTCCCCACCAGTAACTCGGTCATCTTCAGGTCCCCCTCCGTCACAATGCTCGGCAAAACCTCTTCCACCACCTCCTTCGATACCCCCGCCCTCAGCAAGATCCCACATATTTCCGCTCTGTCTTCCTTCTCTTTGATCCCTACCGCCTTCCTCAAAGCTCGGTCTCTTGTCCCGTCCGGCTTCCCCTCCTCTCCCCTACACAACAGCCGGACCACCTCCACCTTCCTCATCGCTACTCCCGTCTCCAATGCCTCGCCCCCACTCAGATCCGCCGCTCCCGACAACAACCTTAACAACCCGAGATCATCCGGAAACCGTCGAATACAATATACCAACGCCGTATTGACCTCGATCGAGAGAACCCCCGCCTTTATCAGCCGCTCAGCAAAAGAAAAGCGGTCCATCGGATCGTCGATATTGACGGCCTGTCGAAAGGCAATGGCGAGGGTCTCCTGGGTTAGTGGTGGGGAAGAATAGGAAGAGGGAGAGGCAAGGAGAAGCTCCGTGAGGGACATGTGCGCGGTTCTAACGGCACGTGCCAGAGCGAGGGAGCCAGGGGCGTTGAGATGGGCACCGGCGGATAACAGAGTGACTATGATGGATGTGGTACGATCGGGAATCGGAGTTGTAAGGTAGGATTCAACGGCCGGGGCTAGCAGTGTGGAGGCGATCTCCGGAGTGAGGCCTGGCGGTTGCCGGAGGAGGGAGAGGACATGGGATGTGGTAGTTTTAGTCGGTGTTTGGCGAAGAATATGGGTGATTGCAGTAGTCAGAGATTCCCGCGTGAGTGTTGAATTTTTCAAAGTAAGTGGTAACAGCAAAGTATCCGAGTGTGTAGCAGCTAAGAAGAAAGTCAGTATGGTCCAAAAGCCGAGATTATGACTGGCACTGTACTTACCAGCAAGTAGTGGAGCTCCCCCATCCATGTTCATGTCCGCTCTTCCCGTTGTCAGCAGCATTCTTAACAACTTGATATCCACATTGTCTTCCGCCAAAACCTTCTTCACCCCCACCACAACAGCTTCTTTGTCAATCTCAGCCCCGCCTTCTAACAGTAAACCAACCAGCTCTCGCCTCATGTCCCGATCCGTGATGTCAAAAGCCAGCTTCAGGCCGCACGCAGCATCTTCCGACCTCACAAATCTGAGAATTACCCCCAATAGCTTGCGGTCTCGCTTCACTACTGCCGTCTCAACTGCTCTGCGCCCGTCGATTCCGCCAGATCCCATGCCGGCTCCGAGTAGCACCTCCAGGACCACGTCGTCTCTGCGAGTAGCTGGCTGTTCAATCTCTCTCTGAAACTCACAAGCAATAATATCCTTGGGTAATCCTGAAATCAGAAAAGACTGCACTGCCTCTCTCCTTTCAGCACCCAGTAATCTCCGGGTGTCGGGGAATGTAGACCGGAGAGTTTCCGTTGCAGGTCCCACCTGCAAAAGCATATGCAACAGATGTAGATCTCCAGCTCCTATGGCAGCAGCGATGGCAGCGCCATTTTCGTAATCGACGGAAGCGGTAGCGTGTGAATGTAGAATCTTCCGCTGTGGACTTTGAGGGTCTGGTACAGCGGGACTTAACGTAGTGCCAGCTAAAGACGCAGTAACCGAGGTTGGAGAGTCTGGCAGCGAACATGGCGGTGTAGGGAATGTGGAAGACAAAAGCAATGCAGTTGTTCTCTCGTCGCCTTGTTGGACGACTGAGACCAAAGCTTCATCCAACGGAGTTCCAGAGGCTCCTTTCCGGAGCAAAAGAGTAAGTATTCGGAGGCGACATCTAACATTAAGCCGCTCTGGCATCAGCAAAACACATTCGCTGGCAGTTGATGGCGCAATGACTCCAGCACCAGGTCCGATCATGGCATCCAACAGCTTGTCATCTCCCCGGCTGACTACTTCCCGTACAGCTATTGCATCTTCATATTGTAAAGAGGCGCCATGCTTAACTAACAGCTCCACCATTTCGAGTTTGCCATTTCGTGACAAAGCAATCAGCACCTGAGCGGCCGCATCACCATTAGCTCCGGCACATAATAGAAGCTCCAGCAACACCACCAATGTGTGCTCCTCGACATGAAATTCGAACAACGACAAAAGATTCGCCTCCAAAGCCGCTACTGTTGGTGGATTCCGTGCTAAAAGAATGGCAAGGGCTAACTCTGGCCTCCGCGTCCGAAACACAGCGTCGAGGACATCTGAGGTCGGGACTGATGTCCTGGTGATTATGAGTATCGTTTGTAGCGATTGCAATGCTACTGCCGTTTCTAGAGCTGTAGATAATGTTTCGATTGTACCTCTGGGTATTGCAGATATTGGCAAGGCGGCAATTGGTGATATTGCAGTTTCCAGAATTCCTAGGTACTCAATAGAGCCGACAAGGTCCAGAAACGCATTGCAGCCTCCAGGTCGCCGAAATATATTCGCCCCATAACCCACTAAAAGTGAAACCATTACTGGTTTTCGCCGCTGTACCGCAATCACCAACGCCTCGTCCAGACTCTCTTCGTCCGCTGCTTCAAGCAATACTTTCATGGCCCCTTCTCGATCCTGTTCCACGGCCTTTTCCAGAATCCTCGACCTCCTCACCTCCACCTCCACCTCCGCAAAGCTCGACAATATCCCCTCACTCCGTCTCCTTGCCGGTTTCTTAACCCCCGAAACCTCATTGATCGATCCCCTTTGTTCCGTTATCCTCTCCATCAACACCGAGACAATCGCCGGATCATCAGACTCAGAAATTAGTGAGTCTAACGCAGCATGGAGATTGGGGAGGCTGGTGGGTTTCTTTCGACTGGTAAAGGCACGTTTGAGAGTAGAGGGGGACCGGCTGGTGGAGGGTGGGACGGTGTGTTTGCGGAGGAGAGCTTCAGTAGCAAGAAGGGTGGTTGTTGTTGTAGGTGTGCTTGGGGGCGGAGAAGGGCGGGTCGGGGGAGTCAGGGTGGGAAGAACTACTTGGTAGGTTGTTTGGTAGTCAAAGAGGCGAGGGTGGAGTGGTGTTGAAGATAATCGTGACATTTTGTGCGATATGATATTGTATGAATTGAGGGAGCGTTGTGCGGAGTTGGTAAAGATAGTCCGTGATACTGGACATGTGCTAATATCGACAAATCGTATAAGTCGATCCCACAAGATAAATCAAATCATCTCCTAGCCAAAAATCACAAAATATCCCAAGAAAATCACAACATGAAATCCAAACAACAAAACAAAGTCTCAAAGCAAATGCAAGTAATGAAACAGAGAAAAGAGAAAAAAAGACAGAAAAAAAGTCTAACCCGCAGGAAATGCACCTTCCCGCCCTGATATCTCAAACTGCCGTCACTTCCTTCCTTATTTCTTAATCAGCCAAGTCTTCCCACCTTCCGCCCCTTCGTAATTCCCAATTCCGATTCAAACTCCACAAATCCGGGAAGGAATTGTTCCTGCTGTTTGTGTCTTGAATCTGCCGGTACCCTTTTTTTATGCTTTGGAGTAGGAATTTTGGGAAAAGACCAAAAAAAAGAATGAAGGAATGAAGGAAGGAAATGACGTAGACAGACAAAAGGGGATTTCCGTTCTCGATAAGCAGTGGTTTCCTTTTGATCTTCAAAGAGTAAATGGTAGAAACTTCTATTTTAGGAACACAGGAATGGGATGATGTTAGTGGATGTAAATATCGATTGACGGGTTGGCAGATTATGGGTCACGATAATTGGCGATGACAGATTTGAGTTAAGTGTTTTTTCATGGTGCACAGTGGTTTCTTTGGGGAATTTGGATTCTAGTGGAAAGGAAAACAAGCAGGGCATGACAGTGAATGAATTTTATAATTCTTCAAAGACATGCTCGGCAATCCGCACCAAGACAGGTTGCACTGACTATATAAACAGCACCGCACACCACAATACAAGCACAAAACAGCGCAACATAGCGTACCACCCCGTCCTGTCTGCCTCTCCAATTTCCACTGTTCTAGCAACTTGAAAACTCACCCGTCAACACGCTCCTCAGCCCCTCGGGCCACTCCACCCCCGCCGCCGTGGCGTTCAATGCACCCACCCGTCTCGTTTCCTATGCACCGTGACATGTTTCTCGACGCCACCATCAAACAAGATGGTATTTTACACATCCGTGGGTCCCGGCGGGCTTCTTTCATATATATACTTAAAGGCTAGAATATAAATTGTTAGAGAAACGGGATATCTCGTATACGGGTTCGTACCAGTTTGTTCCCAGTTAGCGATGGTTCCGCACTTCCCTCACCAGCCCTATCTAAATATGTATCTTCCGCAAGCCATAGCCTATACAGTATCCACTTGCTCCACAATAACCTTTCCCAACCACCTACTCACCACCACCCACCATAATCCCCCAAAATCACCCGCAAGCAATTCATTATCTCCCATCCATCCCCTACCAATCATTGCCAACTTCCCCCATACCGATTTCTACATGTTCCGGATCCATCCTGCAGCCAACTGCATCAACTAACGGGACACAGCCAGGATTGCGCTGCCGATGCGTCACAATCAGCTGTTGTTATCAGCCAATGATGGATGTGCTCAGCCGGGGGTGGATCCTGGCCTTGATTAGACTGGCGGTAACATTAAACACTGTGTAGCACTGTGTCATAAAGTGGATGTGATGTGGTTTTACATAGTTTGTAAATTTTAAAAAATACTGTGTGTTGTCGTTGCTTAGTCATCCGTTTGTAGTAATCCTTATGAGTATTAACCCTATTATATGTATACCAGAGAATTTATGAACCCAGAAAAATAATGGTAGAAATTATAAGACGTCATGAAGATGGAAGTGCTAATTTTCTCATATTCTGGATGAAAAATATGCAAGTCCCAACGAGCTAGAAACAAAACAAAGCCCAAGAACCACAGATCTGTAAATAACCCCACCTCACTAATCATCCTTAAAATCAAGATGCAGCACTGTGATACCATCTTTTGAGTAGTCCCCATCTCGACACTATTTTAAAATTGTATTTTCTCCTAGATAAACCATCACAGTTAGAATCATTGTAAATTCGGAGAAATAACTTTTCTACATGTTTTCTCATGGCACATAATTCTACCTTCTATTTTGTCTTCATTGCAAAGTCCATTGCCAGTTAATGGTAGGATCAGAAGGAGTTGTTAGGGTTACACATATATCTCACAGTATTTCTGCTCTTTGATAACACTGTAATACAATATGGGAATGTGCGGGTATGCCACAGTGTATACAGTGTTTCTTTTTGTCAATCTCGGATATCTTCATTTCTAAAGATCACTTTTGTTCACCTATACAGAACTACAGGGCTCAACAAGAACCATTCTAACTAACAGTAGGCCTGTGATACTATCCCAATGGACTGCACAACCCAAGACTCACCATGGATCAAAGCATATTAAACGCTAGACAGCTGGTATATTTTCCTATGTACTCTTTTTTGTGTGTTGATGCTCCCCCGATGCACCCCCCATTCATCCTTACCGGACAGTAGCACCCTTCAAAGACTTTACAGTACAAACACCCCCACTCTCAGTCACCAACTTCCCAACACCCGCCTTCCTCAAAACCCCAACCGCCCCCGCATCAAACGCCACCTCCAAATTCTCCGTCGTGGTAAACCCCGGCTGGAACGTCTCCCAAATCTTCTTCTTCGGGTTCAACACCCCCTCCGGTTCGCCCTTCCACCCCTCAAAGAATACCCGCTCGCCCGCCTTGGCGCCCTCGGGCGGCGTCACCAACTCCACAGGGCCCTTGTGGTCATCAGTTTCGCCCTCTTTCAGCTTGGGCGAGGCGGCCAGGACCATGGCGCACGACTTTATGCCGCGCATCTTGACGGGCTTAAGGTTGCAGACGACGACGACCTTGCGGCCCTGCATTTCTTCGAGAGGAATTAGCCCGTTGAGGCCGGAGCAGACGGTCCGGCACAGTTGGCCCTCATACTCGATGTAGTCGTCATCGGCCTTGTCGCCGACGGCAATGGTGGAAACGAACAGAGAGTCGGCATCGGGGTGGTTGATAGCCTTGAGGATGTGGCCGACGCGCAGGTCGATCAGGGCAGGCGACAGCGGGGCGACAGGGGCAGCGGCCTTCTGGGGCTTGGGCTGCTTCTCCTTCTTTTCCCTCTTGGGCTTGGCGGCAGCGGCGCCCTCGGCAGCGGGGGCTTCCTTGTCCTTGGACTCCTTGGTGCGATCGGGGACAACATTGATCTCGCCACCGGCAGCAGCGGCAGCGGCAGTCTTTTCCTTCTTAAGGCGTTCCTTCTCGGCCTTAGCATCAACGGGAGGCTTCACGTACAGAACCTCATCGGCGTTCACGACAACTTTGTCAGCATCGGCAACCGACAGTTCAAACAGCGCCGAGTTCTGGACAAAGTCGATGAGACGGACAATGTGGGGGAGACCCTTCTCGCCAGTCCGCTGCTCGGGGGTCCAGGCAGCAACAGTGGGGGCAATAGCCTTGTAGACGGCTACATCAGCGGTGGACGGCTTGGTGCCAAGGATGGTGGTGCGGGTGGCCAGGTGGGTGTTGAGGTCGGCGAGGGCCTCGGGGGTGGTGAGGGAGACGGTCTTGGCAGTCCAGGTCTGGATATCCTTTTCCTCAGCGAGTGTGTACTTTTGGGTAGTGATGGAGGCCATGTTGACTATGCGGCGGATGAAGACTGGGTTGGTTATGGGGAGAGCGGAGGGCCGGAGACTGTTGAAGCCGTAGGCAGAAGGGCGGAGGTAACGAAAGGCTCGCAACTTGATTGGTGGGAACGAGGGATTGTGAGATTCCTCGTAATAGACTGATAGAGACTTAAGGAGACGAAAAGAGTATCTAGGTGGGTAAGACGAAAATAGGACCGGAACGGGTAGAAAGCTTCACGATGCGTCACTAAATCCTTCCGGCTTCAAGCTCTTCACTTTAGCAATCTTTTGGCGGGGCTTGTATGCCCAAGCTTGCTGCCCCTCCATGGGCGGTCAGATGTGGCAGAATAGCCTTATTGGGAAATACTTGACTGATAAGCGATAAAAACATGCACTTAATCCGTAACTAGACCTAGCACGTGACTACGTGACGGAGTTTCGCGAGCGCTTGTCACGGCCAAACTCAGCGCACGCGATTGATGAAAGAGGAGGATGACATCATAACATTTTGGAGCATCCCGAGTGTATCTCTGAGCAGTCAAAGGGTTGTGTTACCTGTCAATTGACCGAGAGAAACGAGGATTGTGTTGAAAATCTAGTCTTTTTCACCATCTTTTTGTCACATATAAGTCTCCATTTTTGGCTGCATTAAATCTTGTCCAACTATGGCCAACATCAATGAAGATGCTCTCGTGGTTGAAGAGGAAAAAGCCAGACAGGAAAACGCAGCCGCCATCACCCAGCAAAAGCCCAAAAAGAAGCTCCGGCGCCCCATCACCAAAAAAGGGCGCGCCCAAAAAGCCAAAGAACTAGAAGAACTCCTCAGGCAGACCGAAGCCTTCTCTAACATCCTTACCAACAAGACCAAGGCCCTTGGCCGCGTCGGCATGGACTTCAAGGGGCAGAATCTGGGCGAGCACAAACTTACGATGGCCGAGCAGCCAAAATGTATGGTTGGTGGCACAATGAGGGACTACCAGCTTGAGGGACTCACGTGGATGTATGAGATTTGCGAGCAAGGCATGAGCGGCATCTTGGCTGACGAGATGGGTCTAGGCAAGACTGTGCAGACCATCTCGTTGATTGCACTGTTGCGGGAAAAGGATAGTTATTTTGGACCGCATCTGATTATTGCACCGCTGAGTACGCTGAGTAACTGGATGGACGAGTTCCAACGATGGGTGCCAGATATCCCGGTGGTCATGTATCACGGCACAGCCCCGGAGCGGCTGGAAGTGTGGAATAAGGATGTGACGAAGCATTACAAAGGAGGCCGGCCAACGGATAAGTTCCCGGTAATTTGCACTAGTTACGAGATTATCTTACGTGACAGGAACATTCTGTCCAAGGTCAACTGGGAGTTTATCATCATTGTAGGTGGCAGGCTGCGTAGGCTGTTCTCTCTGAGTTTCTTCTGACACTGCGTAGGATGAGGGCCACCGTATGAAGAACTTCAACTCGAGGCTTTTCCAGGAATTAAAGACGTTCACTTCGGCCACCCGGCTGCTGATCACGGGGACGCCACTGCAGAACAGCCTCAAGGAACTGTGGTCACTGCTAAACTTCCTGCTGCCCAACATCTTCACGGACTGGGATGCCTTTGACACGTGGTTCGACTTTAGTGATCTCCAGGACGAAGAAGGGACCGAGAACTTTATCATGGACTCGGAAAAGCATGACATCATTAAGAAGATTCACATCGTCCTGCAACCGCTGCTGTTACGGCGTGTCAAGGCCGATGTCGCCGCGTATCTTCCCAAGAAGAGGGAGTATATTCTCTATGCGCCGATGACCAAGGAGCAGACAGATCTGTACAAGGCCATTAATGACAAGACGATTGATACACGCGAGTATCTGGAGAACAGGGTCATTGAGCGGCTTACGAAGGAAGAGAAAGAGTCGCCGGCTCCACAGCAAAGGTCAACCCGCTCATCAAGTCGCACCAGAGTGAAAGATGAGGAACCCGAGCTTCCGGTCCCAGAAAAAAGTACCGAAACTACGCTGGCCATCCGTGAAAGCTCCCGCAAGAAACCTACCCCGACCGATCATTCCTCCACTCTTGCCCCCAAAAACGCCTTCGCTCTCCTCATGGACGGCAAAGCCACCCGCACCTCCATCCGCACTCAATCCCCAAAACCCACTCTAGAAGCCAAACTGCCACCCTCCCGATCGACATCCACCAAACGCAAAGCAGCAACAGCAGCTGTCGAAGATGAGGTAGAAGCGAAGAGTGCACGGTCGAGCCGGAGGTCAACGCCAGCGAGCGGGAGGTCACAGGATCTGTTGAGGAGAGGGGCGTGGAGGTACAAAGAGTCGGAGATTGATGATGATGCGCTAAGCGATGAGGAGTTTGAGCGGAAATTGGCGGAGGAGATGAGGGAGAAGGATATACGGGAGATTGAGGAAGAGGCTGAAGGGGAGGACTTTGAGTTTGCCAAGACGTTGGAACTGGCTAGTAAGTTGTTGGTTATGTTTTTGATATCGCGAGATTGGTTCCGACTGGATGCTAACAAAGTTGACTAGAAAAAGAAGTCGCTAACAAGAAACTTGGCAACCCCATCATGCAACTCCGCCTCGTCTGCAACAGCCCCCATAACTTCTACTACCCCTGGAACCCCCACCAACCCCCCGATGGATCCCTCGTTACCGCCTCCGGCAAAATGCTCCTCCTCGACCGCCTGCTCCCCGCCCTCTTCAAGGACAACCACAAAGTCCTCATCTTCTCGCAATTCAAAACGCAACTCGACCTCCTGCAAGACTACTGTGCCCTCCGCCACTGGGACTGCTGCCGCCTCGATGGCGGCGTTGCACAAAGTGACCGGCGCGCGATGATTAGGGATTTTACGGAGCGGGAGGACCTGAGGGTTTTTCTGCTGTCAACGCGGGCAGGCGGGCAGGGGATCAATTTGATGGCGGCGGACACGGTGGTTTTATTTGACTCGGATTGGAATCCGCAGCAGGATTTGCAGGCGCAGGACCGCGCGCATCGCATTGGGCAAAAGAACCCCGTGCTTGTGTTCCGCCTGGCGACCAAGGGGACCGTCGAGGAAACTCTGCTTACCTCGGCCGATGCCAAACGACGCCTGGAGAAACTCGTTATTAAGAAGGGGAACCTGAAGATGACGGCGAGCGTCAAGGGGCAGATGGGCGATGTGCTGGATAAGGAAGCGTTGAGAGCGCTGTTGTTGAAGGATGGGAGAGTGTTTGAGGCAGCGGGGGCTGGAGCGGGGGAGGAAGTATTGACGGATGGGGATTTGAAGATTTTGTGTGATCGGAGTGAGGAGGCGTTTGACAGGGCGGCGAGGGGAGGGGGGAATGCGGAGGCGTTTACAGTGGTGGAGACGGGGGTGGATGGGATTAAGAAGTTGGTATGATTTGGTGTGATTTAGGGTTGAAGTTAGCTTTAGTATATAAACGATGGATGGAATAATGTTTAAATGAAAAGATCAAGTTGAAGTTGGAGTTGCATCAAGTCAATGTAACCCCGTTACCAAATATGAGCCCCCGGGTACCGCTTTAGCCGTTCTCCACCGTGATCTACATCATATACAAATATAAAGACATAAAAGCTCGTCATATATCCCTTCCACGGCCACCTTACACCCCTCCCGGTTAGTTAGAAGTTCCTTTGCTCTTATCACTTTTCTCCTTCCCCCCCTTCCCCCCGGTCAACCCTTTTTTAACTTGCTCAGATATGCTCATCGACCCCCCCCCGGTGTGCACTACTCTATTGGTAATCACGGCATATTATCCCCTCAAAAGCCTAAAAGTAACCCTATAACGTCTGTTCCAAAAGGTTTACTTGGAGGGAGTATACTGCTGAGGTGGCAATACACCTGTTCGTCTGATGGGCGGGGCCGAGGACGGAGACGATAGCACGGTGATTCGCCGGGTATATATGTAGACCTTGAGAGAGGAGAATAAACGGGTATGAGTGTGACGGTCTAGCATCATGAAGATGAGCAAGATTTGAAGGGAGGGGATGTTCTGTGGACGTGTTCCGTCCTTGCTGCGGGACCTCCTGTGGTGGCCGTGTACATATTTCCGCAGAGGGGTATTATCTCATTGTAGGGGATTGTTCCTATGACACCGCCAACATGTCACATCATGACAACTTGACATCAGCCGACGCTATTCTGCGTGAGTCCGTGGTAGCTCCACCTCCCTGGATGAACTCATTTTAACCCTCTCCACAATCAGCCCATAATCATCTTGTTAAACGCCAAAGTGAGGGCCATGAACTATGAAGAGAAGACTCTTTGTACCCGTTAGTCCATACAGACACACTTACACAAAACAAACAACAAAACTTCGAAACTCCTTGCATCCCCTACCCGTCGGCCCTGCATTGGCAAGCTAACCCTAACCCACACATTCGGCCAACCCTAGCACCGTAAATTCTTCCACCCAACGGCCTAGTTATTTATCTTATTTCCCTTCGAGTATCTCCACATGTGTTGCCAAGATATGTCAAAGATGTATCAAATTTGACACCCTTTGTCAAAGCAAAGTCGAATACTGACTAATGTGAAGAAGGTAGCACGTTTCTGTTTAATTAGTAAGCCGGAGTTTAGGGCGTGACGGCCCAAAAGAGCGTAGAAGCACGCAAATGGCCCCACTTTTGGCGGAGGGTCGGGAAGACAGGCGGAACTGAGTTGGATAAATAGTGTGCATAATGATGACAATCATGTCCCCCAGATTTCCCAAAATCCTACATAATCTCTTCTGCCCTTTTCTTCTTTTCTTCTTTTCTTCATTATATTTACTCAACCAACCTACTCACTGCCCCACCAAAATGTCCCTCCCTACTACCCAATCCACTATTACCATCTCCCAAACCGGACCCCCCTCCGTCCTCACCTACACAACCACCGCTCCCCTCCCCTCCACCCCACCCACCCACGCCCTAGTCCGTAATACCACTGCCGGCATCAACTATATCGACACCTACTTCCGCACCGGCCTCTACCCGACCTCCCTCCCGCACACACCCGGCCGCGAAGCCGCCGGCACCATTGTCTCGCTCCCCTCTGACCCGTCCGTCCCGACCTACGGGTTGAAAGTGGGCGACCGCGTCGTCTATATGGGGGCGGCCACCTACGCTCAGTACACGGCGATCCCCGTCGGCAGCCTTGTCAAGATCCCTGATAAAATCACCAATGACATTGCCGTCGCCCTCTGGATCCAAGGCCTTACTGCCTGGACCTTCATCCGCGAAGCCGGCCAAGTAAAACCTGCCCAATGGACCCTCGTGCACGCAGCCGCCGGTGGCGTCGGCGGCCTCCTAGTCCAACTTCTAAAATCCGTTGGCGCCAAAGTGGTGGCGACGGCGAGCACCGAAAACAAAAGAGCAATTGCCAAGGGGTACGGGGCGGACGTGGTTTTGGACTCGCGGGGCGACTGGGTGGGCGGGGTGCTGGAGGCGACAGGGGGGGTGGGAACGGATATTGTGTTTGACGGGGTGGGGAAGGAGACATTTGAGGGAGGGTTAAAGGTTGTTGCACGGAAGGGGACGTTGATTTCCTTTGGGAATGCCGTAAGTTTATTTTTTCTCTTGCCTCATATATACTGCTAACTCCGACCCCTCTCAGTCCGGCGCCGTCCCGCCCGTCCCCCTCTTCAACCTCACTCCCAAAAATATCCGCCTCCTCCGCCCCAACGTCAGCGGATACCTTGCCACGCGCGACGAACTCGACCGTTACGCTGGCGAGCTTTTTGAAAAAGTCACTAGTGGTGCCCTCAAGGTGCCGATTCACAAGGTGTATGCGCTCAAGGATGTGGCGCAGGCGCATATTGATATTGAGAATCGGGGGACGGTGGGGAAGTTGCTATTGAAGATTGATTGATTAGATAAGCCAGGCGGTGTGTAAGGCATCATTATGGGAATTTTAACAAAGATGAATTATTTGACTGGGTTTATTTATGGTTTGTGTATGTTTCTCTCCTAGATCCATCACGACAGTAAAAAACAAAGTATATATCCATCCCATCCCGCCCAAGAAAATCTAAAACATCGTTAAACCAAACACTAACCCCACGACACCAAAATAATCAAACAAGTAGTTTCCTTTAAAAACAAGCCCTAAACCCTAAACCATCTACTCCTTCTTCACCGCCTCCAGCAACTCCCGCGGCGGCTCCTGTCTGTACCCTTTCGGATTATTACTCACCCACCTCCACAAATCCTCACACGCCTTCTCCATCGTCAACTCCGTCTTCCACCCCAACTCTCGATTCGCCAATGCCGGATTCGCCGTCAAATCTAGCACATCACCCGGCCGCCTCGCCACCACCTGGTACGGCAGGTCCCGCCCGACCACCTTGCTAAACGCATGGATAATGTCATACACCGTCGACCCGCGGCCTGACCCCAGATTCCACGCCTTGACCCCTGGATTCTTCTCGGTGAGATACCGCAGCGCCTCCAGGTGCCCGCGAGCCAAATCGAGCACGTGTATGTAATCGCGGATCGCTGTGCCATCCCGCGACTCATAGTCCTCGCCAAATACCAACAGCTTCTCGCGCTCCCCCGTCGCCACCTTGCCGAGCAGCGGCAACAAGTTATATGGGACGCCCTGTGGATCCTCGCCCATGATTCCCGACGGGTGCGCACCCACAGGGTTAAAGTACCGCAGCAACGCGGCATTCCAGTGCACGGGCTCGGTACCCTTTTTGACAGCGGCGGCCCGCTGGGCTTCGATGAGGTCGGAGATGACGTTTTCAACGGTGGATTTGGTGCGGCCGTAGGTGTTGGTAGGGCCGATGGGGCAATGTTCAGGGATAGGGATCATGTTGGGGAAGCGCGTGGCATCGCCGTAGACAGTGGCCGAGGAGGAAAAGACAATGTTGCCAATGTTGTGCTTGACCATGGAGGCCAGCAGGGTGATGGTGCCACCGACGTTGATGCGGTAGTACTCAAGGGGGATTTCAGCAGACTCGCCGACAGCCTAGACAACAAGTGTTAGTCGTCATGCTTATATAAATGGGCGACAAGGATTGCTCTGTTGGAGTAGGGTTAGGGTTATACCATCCTTACCTTGAGGGCGGCAAAGTGGATGACGCTGTCGATTTCAGGGTGCTTGTCGAGAACCTTGTCAATGGCCTTTTCGTCGGTGATGTCGACCTGGTAGAAAGCAGGGCGCCGACCACACAGCAGCTCGATACGGTCCAAGGCAACCACTGAAGAGTTGTACAAGCTGTCGATAATGACGACATCGTAGCCGTTTTGGAGAAGGGTCAGGGTAGTGAAAGAGCCAATGTACCCAGTTCCACTGTTGGAATACGTATTGTGTTAGTTGGTTTCTTAGCTTTCCTTTTAATGCTTTAGCGAATGGTGGAATCTGATGAGCCGAGTTTTTTGAGGCTTAAAGGTGCCTGCCGGTACTTGTAGACGCCACCATGTATATATGGTCACATCAGATCGTGCTGTCGCAGACCTTGGCGCAAACAGTCGCAAAGTATCAGGCGCTTGAAATGCACCCTCGGACAGTCAAGTGGCCGTTTGCTGCACAAGTGTCTGTGTATGCGGTATGCGATATGCGGCTATTTCTCTCATCATAAAAAATGGGCGGCTTCATCGGACGAAAGAAGCGCAATAGATGAGTCACTGTAACAGACTAGCTACGATGATTGGACTTTCCACACGATGCGCTTGTGGCGTCTGTGGACAGACAAACAGCAGTGCGCTTAGTTTGAGAAATTATATGGCGCCGCAAGACAGAGAAGAGCTTTATGAGCTCTCGGAAAGCGACTTCGGGTTTTGGGAGTCTAACTTACCCGGTAACTAGAACGGTTTTGGATGCCATTGTGGATATTTGTGCGTGTAAATGAATATAGGTAGTGATATAAAGAATGCCAAGTACTTCTCAAGCAGAGAGACTAGGACTAAGGACAAAGAGAAAAAGACGAGGTGAGTTGATCAGGTAAATGAATCAACACCGCAGCGGCAGCTTGCTCGAATAAATACAAAATGTAAATAGAGAGAAAGTAAAAAAGAAAAGAAACAACAGAAACGCGGTTCTAATTTTTTTGTTCAAACTCGTCCAAGATCAACAAGCAGCAGCAACCAAGAAAAGCAAATGAGCTGCAAGTCTCTGAATCAGAGTTTCAAAAAAGAAAATCAGATCAAATGGTCTAAGATGAAAATTGAAAATCACTCCAGAACCTTTCAAAAAAAAATTTAAAAAAGGGTTCTTTTTAATGTCAATCTCGAGAGTCAATCAGTAGAGTATATAACAATTGCACTTCAAGGTGCTTCAAAGTGGGGATGATCAAAATAAAGGGTTGCAGAAAGAGGCTTAGCAAGGGCCTGGAATAATGTAAATAAAAAAAATAAAGCTCAAGATGTAACTCGACGGCTCCGGGTCCCGTTCCAGAGATTGTGGCTAGCGGGAGCGTGTGTAATGATTTAGTAGAATTACAGGAGCCTTGCAATTCCAACAGAGAGTAAAAACCAGAATGAGATTGAAAAAAAAAAGTCACTGGTCAGCCAAAGAATCAAAACTGTTGATAAATAAATATAGGAATGTCGTCAGATACGGGCTTAAGCGTGCCTACATATGTACGTGGATGTATATATGCAGAAATTGCGGGGCAAGAATTTAAAATGGAGAACCGCCGATCGGTAGGGTGGCTTTTTTGGCTTTTTAAAGGCGATTGGCACGATTCGAAACAGCCGGGTCAGGGAGAAGGATTATGGTGGATGACAAAAGGCTTTGGTCCTTGGTCGTTGGTGAGATGCAAGTGAGATATGTATAAGAAAATAAAACTGAAGAATAAGTGATATGCGAAATTAAATGGCAATTCTTATATAAAGGAAAACAAAAGAAGGCAACGTTTGTCAAACAATCCGTCTATATGGTGGCGAAGGGCAAAGGGCGGAGGCGTCAACTATCCTGTTGTCGTTGATAATGTTCAAATATTTGTGATTCATAACAGAAAGGAACAATCAAAGGATAAGAAAAAAGAAAGCTAAGCTTCACCTTTCCAGAAATGCCACTCCAGACTATATATTTACATATATCCTATTCAATTCCCTAATTCCCTTCACTAGATACAAAACTAAATCGACTGCTGGTTCTTACACTTGTACTCTTACACTCACAGCGGCGTGGCGACGATCGTAGAAACGGACCAGAAACGCTCCCAAACAATCGCAGTTAAGCGTGGCTGCATATTTGCCCAAAACCAGCAGCTATAGCCAAGCTATACCTATACCCACCAAAAAAAAAAAAGCTTCCAAGCTTAGAAGCTTTTATATTGAGAAAATACCAACCAAGAGTCAAAGTCCCTTGCCCTATCCTGCCCCTGTATCGTATCAAACAACGGTCGTCAATAGCGGGGTACGAGCTAGGCTTCCACATGAAAAAGTACTACTACTGTGCAATCTCTAGCCAAAATATACATTTGGTCGCTTGTACCTCGCTACCAACCCTTTTGTGTTTCTCCCTCAGACATACCTCTAAACCCTTATTGTGCCTTAATGATCTTCTGCGATTGAAGAGGCGCGCCCCCCTCGTTTCTGGTTTCAAGAGCCGCAAAATCACACAATTTTAACTCTTCGGGCATCATCAGAAAAACAAAAAATTTCCTTAAATCCTAACAATACTGACAACAGCAACATCCTCATCGTTGCATCATCACCACACAACTTGTCCCCGCTATGCGCCCCAATCAACAGTTCCCTCTGCCCCACTCACAAACCACAATCCTTCCCCACAAACAGCCCATTCAAGATATATTTATCTCCAGTATTGACATCGCTTCATCCCCTCACTGCACGTGTCGCTACGCTACGCTGCAAGTTCAAGTCCCGCAATGTTCCTTATGCCTGTCATCGTGACGTCTCTATGCTCCGTCTCCCATAGTCTGTCTAGTTGTGTGTGTATATGTGAGTGGTTCGCTTATTGGCCTGTCAAACAAGATGGGATGGGACGGAAGGGCGGAGTTGTATATGTAAGCTAAGCTTTTTGCGATGCGACGTCAAGAGCGAAGAAGGAAGGGAAGAGACTAAATGTATTATAATATCATGTTTTTTTTCAAGACTCCGGAAGGCTTTTCAAGGCCATGTTTCGGGTATAAATCTCAAAAACAGCAGGTCTCATTCTTCTTCAATAGCGCCGGGGGCTGTGAAGAAGCCCGCAATTTTAACCCAATAATTCCCCTTTTGTCCATCCCCAAAAACTCATGTTCCTGAAATTAGCAATGGTCTTGGATTTGCAGAGAGAAATCCCCAGACTAAACCCACTTTTTTTTTACACTTACTTTTCTATTCATATGCATCAACCATTTTGTTTTGTGACGATAGCCATGCATATAACAAGCGCGCCATTCTTGTTTTGCATTTCTAACCTAACATACAGTTTTCCAACTTGGGTTATATAATTAGGGTTATACTATATAGGCCTAACCTTGTGAATGTCCGTGACGGGTGAGACGGCTCGCCCGAAGCGCCACAGAATAACGTAATGCCCCGCACGAAAATAGCCTGAGGACCCTTCAGCCCCACTTTGCTGTTACGGAGGACCACGTATATGATGAACAGTAAGGTGAGTTGAGTTAATGTGTTGACTTCCGAATCAGGTTTGTATTTTCGCTGTTTGACTCACACCTTGGAGAGTCAACCGTAAAGGAAAGATGTGTTGCAGCATACCGATTTGTACCACCGGCACTTCTTGCCTTGAGTTGCCATACAGAAAGAAAGAATGTGAAGAATACTGCCCTGTTGCTCATAGAATATACTGTGTGCCCTCGGAAGCCGCTGACATATGTAGGAGACTCGCAATGGAAAAAGTCCACCCACCACAATTGCATCTGCACCTGTACTTGTACCTGTACCAGTTAGTCTCTACGATGCCCGTGGCTACCACGTCTGCAAGGGACACAAGTCAGAGGTTGCGCTAAATGTAGACGGAAGAAGGCCCTTTGACTATCATCAATGCGATATTGAGATCGTCATATCACAGTATAAGAGTCACATCCAGGATTCTGAACTTTGGATGTCAGTTTTCGAGATGTTTTTGCGGGTATAGATACCAGACGATCAAAAGAGAGACGAGAAAAAGTTGTTCCCCAAGACTTTTGACGTGCCTTTATGGTTGGGTTAGAAAATAGGGACAAGAAACACACACACACACACACACACACACACACACAGTCACGGAACTTGATACGAAAGCTTGGGCGTTGTGTTTTATTTGACTGGCCCATCCACCAGCACCAGCACTCTCTTCGCACCAATCAACCAACCAGTGTCCCTTTCTTCTACTTTCTCCCTATTCATCCACGTCGTGACCGCCAAACCTCCGACCACCTCTACACAGATGCTCGATCGAACCACCAACACCGCTACGCCTGTGCCCTTCCCCACCCAAAAAGGAGAACAAGTCAACTCCAGCCGAAGACTCAACAACTTCCCTTCTTGTTCACACACACACTCTCAAACACACATACATACAAATACATGCACTCTCCCTCTTCACTTTCACCTTCCCACAGCTTGCCGCCCTTCGCCTATCTATCGCATCTGCAGCCACGTGCAGACAAACTGCCGATGCGACAACAAAGGCCACCTCTACTGATACTTCTACATACATAAATATCGGCACCGAGCGACTAGCCCGTATGGGACGTAACGGGGTGGATCATACATACGTACAAAAAGGGAGCGTCAATAGGATGTCAGGGATAATCAAGTACGACTGAATTCTACATACCCACCTCAGTACATGCCACGCCGGCTGTTGGCGACGTATTGAACGGTGCGACAGGATACGTTCCTCTTGAGGGCCTGGTGGTTAGAGCGAGAGAAAGGGTGGCGAAAATGGATGGTGTGTGTGTGTGTGTGTGTGTGTGTGTGTGTCTGGTAGTGATCTGGAGCTTTAGGAAAAGGGTTGACGGTAGTGGCATCTCCATAGACACATAGTTGGGAAGAGGTCAGTGTCCTAAGACATATGAGGGCCAGAAAAAATTTGGTCGAGGTACCGAAGAATATGTTTGAGCGCGGTGTAACGTAGCGTGGTGCACCGTAGCGTTAGCAAAGACCTGACCGGCCGATGGGGCAAGAGTGGTCAGAACTCGACAGGTATCCCAAACACAGTTATTCAGGTCTATTCAGGTCTAACCCTGACAGACCCAGGCATCGAGTTGCCTCGACGTAAATAACAGCCGAGCCGTTGCTCCAAATAACACTCTCCGGCGAGCACGGATCTGCAGCACGGAGCAGCCTCATAGGCTTTCTCACTGCAGGTTCAGACAAACTCTAATTCAAGGATTACCTAAGAAAACCTTTGATTGAAGACCCTAAATCACATGATTAGTTGATATTCAACCTAGCCCAGGGAATCCCAGGGGACGGGATGACTTGGCGATCCACTCTCACCTTCCGTTTTAGTAGTGAATCTGCAGTGTGGCATTGTCAGGGATCCGACAATGTGCAACTGCAAATCTTTGCCGGAGTGCCATGTGCTATTGGTGTTGGGACTGCAGTTGGTTATCTTGAGGAGAGTTGGTGATATTGAAGAGGGAAAGATGACAATGATTATGATATCCGGGTATCAGGATGAAAAGTAGCGATGAGAAAAACACTGAAAGATGCAGGATTAAAAGGACGAGGGACACCAAAGATATTTCGAAGACTTGGAAACGAAAAAGAACGGAAGAACCGGGAAAATGCGAATGCGAAATATGATGCAGCCACAACGGTGATAAAAGAACTCCAAGAACATTCACATACAGTCGTCCAGCCATTGGACCGACCCAAGCGTCTCTTTGAGCCATCGGCCTCCGAAACTCATCTCAACCCAACCCACCTTTTACACCTCTGACACTTCACAATAAATAGCATCGTGACGAATCATCTTATATAGCCGCCCAGATACTCTGAAGTACATCGCGAGCAAACATCACGGTAAGCGAAGCGAGCACATGTGCGTCCACAAAAGTTCCTTTGCTTTTTTACTCGCCTTTTCCAGGCTCTCCGAGCGGATACAGGAGGAAGATCAGCGGGAAAATTGATTCTGGGCGGCGGATTAATTTGGCGTTGCCGAGAAGAGAAGAAAGGTGGACTGTGATGTTGTGGGTCTAGACTATGTGCTGTTGACGGGTGGTGTGTTATGGGGATGGAGATATAGGTGCATTATGGCAGGCAGAAGAATGACTAACAAAAGACGCTGCATCTGATTTTAGGACATATTTGCCATCCAGATGTCACCTACTGCTGGCAGTATAGAATGTATCTTCTTATCCATCATTCGGCTGTGACATCGATGCTTTGACCCGAGGAACAATGATAGAATGACTAGAAAGAGAGGGACGTATACACATATGTATATACACGAAGCGAGCTAGCGAGTCAACCTGGTTTATGTACACCCAGAAAACAATACGGCCCGGCAACGGACAAAGTGAGAAAAAGAGGCATATGAGCAAGAAGAAGGAAAAGCAAAGAAATGAAAGCGTAATTACCGCCGTTTGAAAGAAATGTCAGCCGAGTGAGTTTTTGTCGTGACAAGATCCGGAAATGCGACAAGGAGCTTAATCAATAGTCAATAATCCATTAACTTGAATATATTTATATAAGGATATGCAGAAGATGGGGGCATGTAATTGTGATCAAGTAATGGGGAAAAGATTTGCCTGTCTCTGTCAAGTGCTGTGTGGCCCCATTTTTTTTTTCTCTCTTCAGTGTGTATCCACATATCCACTCGCACCTAAATACATACAAACAATCAAACACTCTTTATCTTTCCCCGGCACGAAGGAAAAAAGTCTAAACGACCTCCCTTGTCCTTTATTTTCTTTCTTTCCTCATGTCTCTTTACAGGATAGTCATACAACCTCCCATATATCTTTAAATACTGTAGCCCGTAATGTGGGATGTAAATTCTATGTAAATACATACATACCCAAGACCGCAAAAGCTAGATATCGTTACATCGCAGCCACGGCCAGGATCAGAGCGTCTGTGAACGATGTACGCGGCCTTATGGATGGCAGATTGCGTGGCCCAGGGAAAGGGATACGAGGGGGATGGTAGAGGAGACGATAAAAAAAATGGAGGGTTAAAATTGGCGAGGAGAGGAATAATCGGCGATGTGCCGTAGGTGTGCAATGGCAGTGAATGGAGAGGTATCTTTTTTTTTTTGTTACAGAAATGGGAATTTGGGAGAGGGTGGTATTGGATGGGTTGATGACGTTGGTAGAGTTTACATGAGTTTTGATATATGGCAATGTTGGCATCTGATGTGATATGTTGGTCCATGCAATGGGAGGCAGTGGTAATGATGGTGTTCACAGTACAATAATATCGAATGTGAATAGATTTTCAGAGGAGATCTTTTCTTTTCTTCTGTTATTTTTGTCTTGTTGTAATTACATTGGTTGATGTGTTGATGGCTTTGATCGTGACTGTGATGACTTATCATTGTTTCATTGTTTCATTGTTTCAAAATATATGTATGTCAATGGTGACTGGGGCCATGTGATCAGTGGTCAACACAAAGCTTTGTATTTAACGCAGACAACAAATTGTAACTATTGTGCTGGTCACAGAACAACTTGATATATATACATCTGATAAATATCCTGATGTTGTTTTCCTTTGGGGTCGGGGGGGGGGGACCGTGGAGGTAATAAACTCCAAGACGCGAGCAATTATTCCCGAAGTGTATTTGATTTACACTCTGTAAGGATCTATCTATTCCTTTTTTTCTGTCGAGCAGCAAAGAAAAAGGAGAAAGAAGGGGAAACTCTCTCGGGTTGAAACAAGCCGAGAGAGATTCTTTGTCGGGTGGGCATGGATCTCTCACCATCAAACCAAGGCGCCCGCCAACGATGCTACTCTTCAATCTTTAGGTCTTCTTCTATCCACAGCTGCACTAAAGACGCCTATTCACTACAGTACACACTTACATGATAATAACGAAGAAAAAAAGAACCCACCACCAATACATTATTGAGTTTACTCCCCTTTCCCACGGGTTAAGGTCCTACTATGTATGTATGTACGCCCAGTCGCCGACTACGGAAGTGATCGGCACGAACAGACGATCTAGAAGCGGGTTCGGAAGTGAGGGTATGATATATATATATATATATACATAGATATAGAATCAATTCTGGGAAGTATTTGGCAAATATGGATCAAGGTAGTGGATGGTGCATATTCAACATATCGAATTTGGGATTTTCTGGTGAGCGTGCGGTCTGCAGGTTGTAAGTTGCAGGTTTGTACCGTGGGCTCTTTTGTCAGTTTGAGGATTTGAGTGCTTGTGTGTATGTGCTTTTAGTCTGTTGACATGGTATAGCATTACATTGTGAGGCTGTAGCTTTGTGGGGATGGTTGAACTAGACCTAGACCATGACGATGATGACAACGACGACACTGGCAACGATAACCATGGCCATGACTATGAAGATCTATAACTTGGAAGTTGAATGCTTGAAGGAGAACTAGAGATACAAAGGACAACGCTGTTTGTCCGGGTCGATGTATCGGATACCCACCGATCCGGTTTACCAAAAATAGAGACACCAACAAAACTCCTAAGAGTCATGATCATCACCGGTAGATATTTAACAAGATAATCTGCACTTCGCGGCCAAGACATGTCTTTGTGGAGAAACACAATTGTCTATCTCTGTTATTGTTATATTAATGTTAAGTTCAAGAAGAATTTAGACAATGACTACTATTACTGTTGTTACTTGTTAGCGTAGGCGGGAAGTCACTTGTTACTTACTAATATACCCGCTTCTTGAATAGCCCCGATACTTAAGTCCTATTATAGCCAGTATTTTCATAAACTCCCTAATCCCGAACTCTTCAAGGCCATATCCCTTTCAATGAACAGGCTCTGGTGTCCTGTGATAGTGTTTAGGCACCATCCACATATCCCCGCCTTTAGTACAGACTCGGATATACAGCATCCGAGTCAATACTCACCATCAACCCACCCACCCTTATCAAATGTTATTTTTTTAAAATAAAATAAAATAAAATCACGGCGCAAAAGCTCTTGAATTGTGGCTAGGTCAAGTTGCCCGATATCTACACACATACAATACTGTTCACAAAAGAACCTCTCTCGCCAAACGCAATCTAATCTTGCCGCCTCGCTTTCGGTTACCTATGCTATTTACATATATATCCACCACTCTACACCTCTTGGCAATCTGTAATCCGTATTCCACACCCCTCCCTCACAGAACCCGGACGGCCATGTTGCAACTGTACAATGTTTGCTTTTTCCCCTCAATAAATACCCAATGAACCACACTTGCCTTCATCCTTTCTTCTCCATCAAAATAAGAATCACCGATCCGGATGGACCCTTTGCCACTGTACCTACTTTTAAGCCCTGGACAAAAAAATACAACCTTAAATGGCCGCCAGGGTGTCGATGGACGATGAAGATGGGTATATTGTAGCCGTTCAGGTCACTTGCCTTGATTGCTTTGCTTTCCTCAGGTAGGAAACAAGATGGGCTGACGATGACTGGGTGCGGGGTGTATGTACTCATGTGGATGGGGACATCTGTGAGTAAATAGAGGTGGGAAGGCAGCCTGAGGGTTTTTTTTTTGTTGCTGTTTTACTTGGGATATAGTTTATTAGCGGTCATGTCTAAGAGGGGGGTGAAAGAGAGTTGTTTGGCTTCTTAAATAAGTAGTTATGAAGGGGTTAACAATGACGTCGGGATGGGGAGGGGCTAGCAAGATATTGTCGAACTTCTTGATTATGGTTGTCGGTATAGATGGAACTAGTCTATAAATGTCTTGGGTGCTAAGATATCGTGATTTGAGCGGTTAGTGGCAGTTCCCCTGCTTTCCTTATATCTGGGAAGGCTCGAAGCTTAGAATGTAGGTGAATGTATACCGTTCCATCAGCAAGTCTTTCATTCCTCTGGCGACCTTGCGCTTGCCTCCCAGAACAGGATATCAAAGAGGATGATCACATATAAGAAGTTACCCTTCTGGCTTCCCTGGAGTCTAGAAGGGCAAAACGTTTGATGGCTATCAATTCAGGGTCGCGAGGTAAGTACGTAAGGTAAACTTTTGGGAAATCTGGACTTGGAGGCCATAGCGGAATGAACAGAGATTGAAGGCAGTATGGGAAGGATTTGTCTTCTCGGCAGGATTCCCAGATCTCAGGTGGGAAAGAGACAAAATTGTTTACTGTGAGAAAATCGTTAGCGGGTGCAGTGGGAAGAAGGTTGATATCGGTGACACTACATGCAAAAGTCAGAACTCTGTATGCTACCATCATGTCGTCGTCTTTTCTCTCCTACGTTATTCCTTTTCCCACGTACACACATACCTCAAAGTAACCCTAGATAGAAGACAGACAAGAAATAACTACATTTCATTTCACTTGATGACGACACCATCGGGCGAAGTCTACCGGGGCATTCTGTGGCGTTATTCTAAAATAAGAAGTGGGTGTCTCCCTAAAAAGTTATAGATGGACCAGGATTTTGGGCGCGTTGACCACCTTCTATATCTGGGGGTGGACATAAAAAAATGAACATATGACAGGGATCCAGAGATCGAGGATCATTTGAAGGGGGGGGGGGTATGTCTTTAAAAGGCAGACGACACCAAGCGGAGCGTCGGTCGGGAGGTCAGTAGTATCAGAAGGGATCCGGGGGTGTATATGCACTCCGGCTGTTATTGTATTCTTCGTGAGTGCTAATATCTCAAGTATCTAAAGATTAGATCACGGTTGTTCTCATTTCCATGTTCGCAAATGGCGACGGTCTATCTGCATTGCTGTGTAGAGTGGTATTTGGCCACGCAGCCAAAGGCAAAGGGCCCCGATGTCATCTTGCCTTGATCTGATCTGACGAACAACGGATTGCCATAAGGGCAAGAAGACGCGATGGATACACATGTCAACAGATGTCTTAGGTTGTCAAAGACACACTCTTGACGCATAGCCCAACGGTACTACATACCAGCAGGCAAAACGCATGTCTGTATGTCTAAACATTTGTATGGAATCCTTCTTGATAAATGGAGCCATCTGGTGGTAACTAGTCATTACGCGGCCTGGGGAACAAAGCAATATTTCCACCGGCGAGATTAATCTTTCTTTTGGATGCAGTAATGGATTAGGTTTGCAATTGAGACAGCCGATGGTGTGTTACTATACATTCGGGTTCCTGAGTTTGAGGCACCAGGAATGGCTGGCTGAGGAAGATGAGGATTGTGTGTATATGTGTGTCTTCATCTCAGAGATAGGAAAAATAAAGCAAACATTGGGTAATATTGGCTTGTCGGACCGGCAGGCGAATGAATAATACGAGACGACATTTCAAACTTTGTCAAGTGAGAAAGAGGGATTCTCTAATGAAGAGCATTAGGGTAGACAGATGACGAAATGACGTAGTTTATTGTTTTGTTGCAGAAGGTTTCTGAGCTGATATGGTTGCACTCTTCATGCTTGATGATGACGATGATGATGGCAATGCTACGATAGCCGTAATCCTTATTTTTAAACAGAGAAGTCGGCTTTTACTTTTACTTCTTTGTAACAACAAGGCTCATCTGAAAGTTTCTAATTTGAGGTGGAGAACAGCCACAGTATCTGAATGTAGTGAAGGAAGATGTACACATGTAGTTGGATTTGTTATGTTGTGTCGGACTAGGAACATGGCTATTGCATTTGCGAGTGACAATGCCGTTTTTCTTAATTACCTGATCGTGGGGAAAGAGGTCGAAAAAAAATAGAGACAATACGCAATGTGGATATTGAGGAAACGTAAAACGTATTCAGTAGATGGTGATTGACTGTTCTTGTATTTTCCCACTACAAGTGCCAGGGTCATTGAGACCGAAAGAACAAAAGAGTAGAGACCTCACTGAACTCCGGTGAAGTGTTCAAGCACAGGATCTCGATTTTTCGCCACTCTCCTTTCTCATAGCATTGTTCTCCCCACTGAAACAATATCGACCTCAATGGTTCAATGGTACATTACCTCCCAATATCAACTAGATATCTGCCCTTCACCTACATACATACACCTCGTGTCCCCGCCGCCCCGTTATCAGTGCTTGGTGTTCACATTTGCTACAGTGCTATGTATAGTCATCCGCCACATTGAAAGATATCTCTCTTTTCAGACCAAAAGCAGAACTATATAAAAACTTTATAGTATGGAAGGTTTATAGAGAAGACAATAAGATAAAGAAAAGAGAAAACTGAAACGAAGGCAGACGGGGGGAACGAGAGCTTGGGGGAAATGACAATGACGACTACCAGTGTAGAAAAGCCACACGCGGCATAGCAGGCCGATGCGGTCGGTAGGTACTGGCGAGGGGGCAGAAGTGTAGAAGATTTGCTGTTTCTTAGGGAGAAAAAAACATCAGAGGTGAAAAATCAGGAAGTTGAGAGAGTGGTGATTGTAGGGGTGACGAAGCAATTCGTAGTGATGGTGGACAGACAGACGATGAAGTAAAGGCTACTGCGAATCTGAACATACAGCCTGGCCCGATTCTCAAATGATTCTGAGGGTAAGCAAAATCTACAATCTGCCTTTGTTCGGATCAACTTTCTCCACAGCGACACAGCACAATACCAAGCAATTATCATTCATCCGTCTTTTGTTCATATTAGGCGTTTTGACTTTCTCCCTTTCCTTTCCTTCCCCTTACGTATCGACCCCAGATAACAGATACTAAATCACCCTGGGAAGTTTGGCTATTTTATCAGGTATAAGGTGACAAAATCCGGCAGGCATGCCTGTGGTTTCATATACAAACCTGTGGCTGAGCGAGAGCCCTAGAATGCATCAATCATCAATTATGGCCAAGGTTCCGAACTGAAAAGTTGTCAAGTGGAAAGATGCATGCAAAAGATCTTTGAAGAAACTCCACGGTCATGCTGTATACACTTGATATCTCGACTGAAAAAAAAATCCTGCTATGCCACTGAGCCATTAAAGCTGTCATGATCATCCAGATGTGACGTGTAAACGACGTCTGTATGCTCAATAGACACCATATGCGACTCTGCCATTGATTTCGTCAATATCAGTCTTTTCATTAAGCTGCAAGCGAAACTACACATGTAGAAAATCTCAAGGATACATGTACGCCCTTTCCAGTGCTCACAGCTCCTCCACAAAATGCAGACGTCTATAGTATAATAAGATATACACATCTCAAATAGATACACACTCTAATATTTACGTAGCTGAGATCACGGCGCCTTCGGGCAAATGCAACATACTCTACAACTTTAATCCACAAACCTACAACCTTAACGTATGCACCAGTCCAGAGGGGACGATGGATGCTACACTGGATGCTACACTATTACGTAGCCAGTGAGTTGGGCCAGCGGTCTGAACGCCAATTCTCGTTTCTTCAGTATGCATTTTCTCTTTTCCGTGTGTGTGTGTGTGTGTGTGTGTGTGTGTGTATGTGTATGTACGTGGCTATCTTTACTCCTGCAACCATCTGAAGAAGACGCACTTTTGAAGTAATCAGGTTTTCTTTCTGTCGGTGGCTGCGAGGTTATTACTTGTCCGATACGGGGGCCTGCGTCGGAAAAATAAATGTCGAGATCTTTTTGCAGCGAAATTACATCCTCACCGAGCCGCCTTAAACCTCAGACCGAAAAAAGGATCCTATCTATGCAAAATCTCACACGCCCCCAATACCTCATCCACCTATTTAACTCATGATACATATTTCCTACTGCAACAAAACCCTCCAACACAACCTCATAATTACCATCATCGCCCATCTATCTACAAAAATATGCATCAACTCTGCCCTCTTTCCCCCTCTCTTCCTAATTCATGCCAGCCGATTCAGCACCTCTTGCCATCCGCTACCTACCCCCCAATAACTCGATAATTCGATATATACAACATCATTCTATAGCTTGCCTTATGCTTCCCCTCCTCCGCCCGTCGGTGTCGGTGAGCAGTTGCCCCATAATGAACTCACCATTTCGTCACCTGTCATTAAAATCTTTTCAATTTCCACATTTCCTCACTCCTGTGAGGATAGCAACGTTTTGTTACATGTTTGAATACATGTATATTTTTAAATATACATAGATAGACAAATAATTGGTAGGACACCGAAGTCACCGAGTTCGGAGTCGGAGCAGATGAGGAAAAGTATTAGGAACCGGGTGGCATTCGGGAGTTAAAAAAAAAAAAAGGATTCAGAGGGTTAAATGAGAATGTCGATGTTGCACCAGCATTGGGTGATGCGAAGTTTGACCGCCTTTCCTAAGCATAGAAAAGCGCGCTGTAGGTGTTATTTTCTTTCTTGTCTAGTGGTCCGCTAGACAGCGAGTCAATGGAGCGTTGAGCAGAGGCCGGTGGCCAGTGTGCAGTCGTACCTAAAAAGCCTATAGCCATGGTAAATATCGACTGTTAGTTGGCTAGATATTCCCTTCAAGGAACTTATTTTACGTGTCATTGGACATGTAGACGTGTATGTGTATATCAGGTAGTTTCTTTTTATTTTCTTCTGTTGAAATGGAGAAAAAGAGGACACAGCAATTAAATAAAAAGAAACGCGGTGATCAGTACGAAACCAGCGACTTGTGTGTATGTTGGTAGCATATTTGGCGAGAGCAACGTACTTTAACAGAAATAGGAAGCTGGTACCAGTAATCTGGAAGCAGGATGATTACGGTGAAGAAATCGGGTTGTCCGATATTTAACTAAACACAATACACACATAACAAGAAACAGAAGACAAAAAAAAAAAGAAGAGAGGATCAAGATCGATCTGATTAACAACCCTAATTGTGTGTTTGTAAGGTTGCTATTGTCACCCAATTTTTATACCTGATGGCAAATTTTCTATGTATGACATCAACAATGAGACAATGTACAGTCTCTAAAGTTTTTGATTGCTATAGGGCAAAGTAATAACAGCTGAAATTTATTTTGGGTTTTTGATATGTCTCAAATATCGACGCCAAAGGACCCTGACATGAAGCAGCAAACAACTGCCCAACTTCACTCTGTCTGAACCGTAGGCTTGGTCTTTTAGAAGTCAACCCTTTATTACATATATATCCTTTTAGATCAGTTATTCGTTACATGGTGCAAAATAAATACAACCCACTGACCTAGAAAACATCGCCATCAGGACTTTTTAATGTTTTTGTCTCTGTTTATTTATTTAGTATCCTTTTTTTTTCCTGTGCTTCTTTACTTAAGCGCAAAAAGAAAAAAAGAGTTAAGGGAGCGTGTCTTTACATAACTTGATAGCTTAGAAACAGGGCTCCCTTTGTGCTTCGACTTGGAAGCCGCGTAACCATTGCGGAGGTTGCACTAAGCTAGGGTTTGGGTGGATTTGTCTGCCGAGGCCGACAAGCCAGGGTTCACAGCCTTGTTAGACCGTATGCTTATTGGTACATGGAAGGGAAAGTAACCGCCGTTTTTTGATGTGTATGTGTATCTGCAGAATTAGTATCACTCCTCTTTCAATGGCCCACCTATTACAATCTGCAGTCACCATCCTCTCTGCAAGGAATCAAATTCACTCTTTCCTCTTCCTCACCTCTGCATCACTTCTTCTCATTTCAAATTTATCATATTCCGCCTCCGCTAGCTTTACCCCCTCTTTCTGTTTTTCTCACTCTTACTATCTCAAATCCAGCAGCACAGCCAACCAACTAACCGCTCATCCAATTCATCCTTCCCCTTCCTCAAATACGCCTCCAAGCACTGGAGAAACAGCCCGGCCAGTCCTGTCGGGGAAAAGGAAAAATAACTTTAAACCAACTCGAATAGTGACCAACGTAGACTCATTTTCCCCTTCCCTTTTTCTATAGGTGAATGGGCGTGGGAAACTGAATATATGTATTCAGACAGTCACAAGTCACGATATGTTGGTGGGATGGTGAAGGACGTACACTGTGTTGGGGGATTGTTGTGTTTCTTGCTTTGTGTGTGGTGGATTCTGGATGGACGGAGGGATTAGTAAACAGTGAAGGGAACCCGGGAAGTGATGGTTTTGAGAAAAAAAAACCCAGAGTGTGGATGAATGGGTGGATGGATATATATCGTCAGTGTTTGGTCTTGGAGAGAATTGGCGATGGTGGGGCCAGGAATCCAGAGATAAAAAAAAAAAAAAAGAGTAAAATATGGAAATCTATCCTTATCGTCTTCCTGTTCTAAGCCCTTGGGCCCCCAGAGCAAGACAAGACTATAGATGTTCATAATGATGATCCTGGATTTTGCCCCAAATTACACGCCCGTGTAAGCCGCCACTTTAGGTAAAGGGTGGAGACACAAAAAAATGGAGTATATAGGTCTTTTTGTTTTTTTGCACCAGTAGTGGAGGCCGTGACGTGGACTTAATTTGACCTGCAGCATATCGAGTGAGTTATATCATAAGAATTTTTTCTAGTAGGGAATATTGTATATTTACACACATATTAAGAGAAAGAGAATGTGTGTGATACCGGTTGAGAACGCCTACATGAAACGTTGATGAGGATTTTTATGTATGTAAACTGCAAGCTAAAATTAGGGTTTACTTACACAATCAACGGACCATTCGATATCATGAATGTTCCTGCGTTGTTTTCTTTTTTCTTTTTTCTTCTTTTGTTACACAACACCCACCAACGCCCCTCTTACGAATATTATGACTAAAGAAGCTAAAATTTAACCTCAAACCCAATATTTTCTCTAGAATTTCCCTAGGAGCGCTCTAGCACAATCGGTTCTTGACTAACCAATCAGGCTAGCCATTCTTTTTGACAGGAACAAACACCCATTGTCACCGTTATTGCCATTGTTTGCTACACACCGAATTTCCTACAGATGATAATTCAATGAGACTCCACCCCCCCCCCCCCCCCCCCAAAAAAAAAAAATCAGTAAGTGTTGAATGAGGTAGTGATGGTGACGGTGGCGGCAGTGGCGGGCGAGAAATCCGGGGCAGCCTAGTAGGGGTATTTGCCTAATACAATAGTTTGTCTCCATCTATTGTATCGCAGACACATCACACTCTTAACCCTTACAAAACACTTATGGGTTACTGCACGATACATTAACCTTTAATAATCCAACAAATCCTCACATATATTCTAAAAATAGCACAATACATATAATCTCACATAATCTCTCCATCGCCCATCGCTTATTACCAAAAGATCAGCCCACTGACAGCCGATAACCAGCAAACAAGATGATGGTAAAGACCAGCACGATCCAACTATACATTCTCCACACTCCCATATCTGATGCTAAACACTCTTCCTGTTTGTGTGATCCCCAATTAAAGCCAAAGCCAGAGACAAAGCCCCTTGACCACGGGGGGAGAAGACAAGCTGTGCCTTGGCCAGTAATTGCCAGTGACTCAATACGACAGGGTAAGCATTTACATATATCAGTATCAGCAAACACAAACAGGATTGGCCCATTTACGTGGTGGTGGTAGATAGAGAAAGGCTTGTTTTTATTAGATATTGTTTGCTTGTCCCATGTAAATATGTACATACAGAGTCAAAAAGTCCTGTATGTATGATCACCGTCCATCTGTCCGGCCCTTGCCCTATCCTTTGTCCCTCGCCGTCTCCGGCCTGACGTGGGCCGTCTCCAGGTCCGACAATCAAGTAGCAGCGACTCCTCAAAAAGATCCCATCATAAACGTTGTCTTTTATGGAATGTTCAATTCTCCACAATAATTTTATTAAAAAAAGACTCGGAAAGTCCCGTAGAAAAAACTTTTTTTTTTCTTGATGGATATGAAGAATTGTACAGGTTGCGGTGGAAAAAAAAGTCATTTTGAGGGTGATTTTAGGCGATGCTGTGACATATGAGCAATTAGAGGCATCTAAGCGGTCAATTGGGAACCTTTGAACTCAACACGCTGGAGGTCAAGAGGACGGATGTATTTACTTTATTTTTTTTTCTTCTGCAATGTCACCCGAAATATTAATCTTTCTAGAAATCGGTTAGTTCTTCCTGACCCCGGATATCACGGTGTGGGAAGACTCCGAAGTCTCACATTGCCAGCCCAATCCCCAGTGTTTGACCGTCCGAAGAAGTCCATGGCCTCCCACCCCCGGTCAGCCCCTCGAATGTATTCACCTATTTATATATAAATCTATATATAACCTTGAAATTCTAATAAAATCAACGATGCCATGTGCCCCTTTTCTGACTGGCATCTTTCTTCGACACACCAGGAATTTGTTTGCTCGTTTCGTCCATCGTCGTTGGCCGTGCAGAACTGTGCAGTGGTAGTTTTTTGCCCTTTGGAAACAGAGCTAAACCGACTAGTGCGGAGGCAGTCGTTAGTTTTACCTTTTTTTTTTTTTTTTTTTTTGCTTGTTGGCTTGTTGGGTTATGCTGGTTGAAGGAAGATATTTAGATGATGTAAGGAAGGAAAGAAAGGCTGGTCGGCATGATCCCTAATACGTATAAGTCAGTGAGGTATTAGGGTCTCTTGGTCCGGACAAAAATGTGTATGGGCCTGAATACGATGCGCTTAGTCATATTCATCCACCCGCATCCAGAGTCCATAGCTGTCCTTAGCATTTTAGACATTGCCTTCTTGTTCTCACAGTCCGACATTGTTAGGACTATTAAGACACGGCGCCGAATCGGCGACTTGACGGTTGTTCTCTTACATCTGTACTTGGACAGGCTATCCGACTCTGGGGGTGATCTAGAAATGCCAAGATATGAAGTCCACGGGGAGCCTTGTTTTGTTTGCTTGCTTGCGGTGGATGCCAATGGCCAGCAGGCCGGGTTATCATGTGTATGTGCGTGTGTGTATATGTATATGTATATGTTAGCCTGTTGCTCATTGTATGTATAGGACCAGCTAGAGAAAGGATGATATTTACAAGGAACTTTTTAATCTTTGTATCGACATTAGCAAGCGGCGTAGCATTGCCAAGAGACCTAAAAATTTCCAAGATATTTACTATTGGAGATATAGGTTCCGATCTAGCGGGTGGTCATGGTCCCTATTTAGGTTGAACTTTCGTGATGCAGTAGCAAAGGCTAAATAACTACAGTAAGGCTTACAGTTGTGCCCCAGTGAGATGCCATGATTGGTAAAAAGGATAAGGTGGAGTGGCCAGGACTGATGGTCACGGGATGGGGAAAATATGCTAGGGTTCGCTTGGTGAGATTTTAGAAAGCATCGTGTCTGAGGAAAGAAGCTATTCTATCCATCTTAATGCCTTTGCCCAAGTTGGTAATCAATCTCATCATTGTATATGCAGGCGTACTAGTGCTTTCAGAGCCGCCCAAGCTACGCTATAACCGAGGAAATACCGCACTCTAAACATACACACTTTCCTAACACCAACCAACCATTCATTAGCCGGTTCTGCCTTATTACCCTATGGAACTGGAAATGATTTTGAGAACAATGGTACTTTTCGTCAAGCTAAATACATCCCGCTAAGAATTCCTTTCTTGGCGACAAAAATAAAAATTTCCTACCGACAATCATCAAGTCATCCGTGACCGATGATGTATTTATTGGCTACTGGCTGCATTATTGTTCATATGTCCTCATTTGCGTCGTGTGACCACCTATTTTTATATATGTATGTAGTCAATCTTATCTTATCCCTTGCAGTTTACTCTCAGCACAACCGGGCGAATGCATACACATATACGTTCACGAACCTCTGTATCACATCACATTACTGGCGGCTCTTTCTTTAGCTTCTACAGCACACAATAAAAAAACAAAAGCCTAGGTCTTCTCGCTTAATTGAAGGTTTTGATTTGGACTCAACAGGCTGAAAGATGAATGAACTAAGGTGTTTTTATGTTGTATATGTAACTAGATCCGTAATAGATATATGTATATGGCGTGACACTAATACGATGATTCTCCCTCCTGAATATGCTCTTTTTTTTTGTCATTTCCCTTCGCTTATGCGGAGAGAATGGAAATACAAATGGTATACGATGGTAATGAAATAGTAAGAAGTTCGTATTCACGCTCGTGATATCTCTCGGTCTACGGCCTGTGGAGATTACGGGGGTTGATTGGTATATACACATCCAACCTATGGAAGCACCGGGCTACCAAAAAAAAAGAAAAGAAAACTAGAGATGATTCTAAACACCCCCCCCCCCCCTCCCCCTCTCCATCTTCGCACTTGACAAGACCCGACAAGAGAGAAAAAAAAGGCCATTATGTCAAAGGCTACTTACTGGTCGCCCATAGAACTCGGGTAATATTTGTCTGTATCCGTTACAAATTCGGTGATAAAGTTGCCGTCCGTCGGGGGATTTTACTATACCGACTAGGCCAGGCTGCCCAATCGGCTTCGGGTTTTTGCAGCAGCAACAGACTTCGCATTGTAATAGCAAAAGGAATCTGCAATCACACCCATCACACATAGATACTTCCAAACTTTGGACGAAGAAGAAAAATAAGGCCCAGAACGGTGCATGGTGGATTTCTTCAGGTGACAGACCGGCAGTGTCGATCATACTGCACTGGTGTTCATGTATATAGATTCACTATGTTTCTGAGTGGAGTGGGGCATTTCCTAGCGACTCAGATTCAGAGACATGCGGGGAGCGGACTGGTGGAGGGGCATGAATATGTAAGGAAGAGAGATACAGTCAGGATATCTCTGAGAGGGGGAGGGGGAGGGGGATCCATGTTGGCTAATGGCAAATAGAAATGCAAATGCACAATGTGAGGAACAAAATATTACAGGGAGGTAATAGATGAATGTGGTGCGGAGTTAAGACATGGTGGGATGAGGGCTGATGACTGGGAAAGAGAGACAAAAAGAAAAGTTCGGAAATTTTAGATAAGGGCGTAAGTGTGATAACATGTGATATCAAAGGAACATCCAGAAATTTTCAAAAAAAAAAAGAAAAGAAAAGAAAAACCATAATCTATAAGATCATGAGAGTAGGAACTACCTTTAGGCAGCACTAAGTAAAAAAAGAAAAAAAGGAAGAAATTGTGGAAATCACGTCTTACATATCTGACACTAATCAATCACAAGAACAATCTCACACAAAAACGAACAAAGACAGACAAAAAAAGACAAACCCGTGGTACAAATACTCGTTGGCGACAAATAATATCGCCCCTCGACCATGTATGTATGTATTACGACATAACACCATCAACCCCTCACTCAACAATTAACCACCACCACTACTACACATACAACACAGCACACGAACCAACCAAACATCGACAAAGTCCCATTTATCCACCTGAAAATAAAAAAGCAATCACTCAATTATCCATTTTTGCTTTGCCATAATCTGCCCGCTCCGATGATGGTCCCCTGATGGCAGCCACAGCGGCTATAACATGTATTTAGTTTTTATATAAAAGTTGCCAAGATGAACTTGTCAGTACCTGGGTGCATCTTCTTGACAGCATAGTGACTTTGCCGGAATTTTCAATGCAGGGCCGGTAAAACGCTATCTGGACGTTATGGGTAGGCATTTTAATCTCTGTGTATGTATGATTTACTTGCTAGTAACGATGTAGCAAACAAATGGCAATAATATCTATGTCCGTGATTTCTGTACATATAGACAAACAAAGATTGGATATCAAGATATTATTCAAGCAAATTTGTTATGCTGAAAATATCAGAAAGCGTGGTATCGTTCCACTTTCTCTACAAAGCCATCATCGCCCACAACCGTGCCCATATTGTCAAGATTCGAAAAACCCTATTATTTATCCAAAAAAGAAACAATGACGTATGTAACTGGATAGATCCAATGACCCTGATAATCAATCAGTTTCATCCAACGCCCATCACATACATGTAAATTTCCCTAATGTTATACACCCATACATACACACATATGCCCAAACCTCAGCCAAGCCTAAACAACCCTCCCCCCTACACACACACACACATACACATAATATCTGTCTTTTTCTCTTGGTTATCAAAGATTGACGCGGCCCTACGCTGGAAACCGTCGATTGACAGTGTCACCTTCCTCATTGGACCGTTGCCGCATTTCTATGGGCCACGCATTATGCTGGTTTCAAACAGAACACGGGAACGAGAAGGGCGGGAAGATGGGCCAAGTTGGTCCCATAGTAGCAGTATCAGTAGCAGTAGCTATAAGGTGTAATAGGGCACTTACAATCTTTGAAGTTTATTTGGGGATGGAGTGATGAATGGTTTATTTTTTTTTCTTCTTGCATTGACGGTGTTTTCGCTTGCGGTTATTTGGCTACTTTGGGATGACATGGTGGTGAGGTTGCGAGTAAGCGATCATGGCTGTGACATGAATTTGTTTTTCTTTCTATGTGTACGGGACATAGATGGTCAGTGTTTTTCTTTGCCTTGCCTTTACTTTTGCTTAGTGGCGCAGGTTGATTTTTTTTTTCTGGCTTGTATTCATCATTACGGGCGGGGTTTGGGGGCTGAGGGTTATAGTGGTGGTGGTCTGTACAAGACGGGTGATGGAGGAGCGGGAGAGTCTCGGAGCGTGGATAGGCTTGTGAGCAGAGCTTCCGGGCTTGAGTTCCGATTACGCTTTCTTTCTTTTTCTTTTTCCCCTTTTAGATGGCGTTGATGTCGGCGACACGTTTTTCCCTTCTTATCTCTTTTGATAACTGACATCTCAGGTGGTTATGACGTCGATTGTTGAATTGCGGGAAGGCTGTGTTGTGCGGCGCGTTGGCAGATCGGTGACGAGCACAAAAAAGGGAAAGGTATCTTTTGAAGGGATGCAAACAATAAGGGAAAATAACACACTGAGGTAGTGAGTGAGTGGAGTGGGTTCCGGTGGCAAATGTCTTGGACGGGAGGAAATTGCACATACGCAAGTTTTCTTCCGATAAGAAGAATGGCCGTGATTATCCACGTGTACCAGAGTTGCATTGGGAATCTCGCGATACTTGGTATATAATAACATATATCAAGGTCTATACTTGACAAGTCCAGTTGAGCAAAGCATAGGCAAATGGACATGACCGATTCTAACCCCCTGAAAAGACACCCAAAATACGTCCTGGTGGTTTATGCCCTCCGGCAAGAGCCGACTACTGAATTTAGTGTTGGAAACAAACGAATAGGCTCATGGTGCAATGAGCACTCAGGACCCCCAAGGCCTATCTGAGACAAAGCAGAGCGCCTATAAACTATGTATGCAACAAGTAAAGGTCCATGCTTTTTAATGGAGGAGTGGCAGGCTAGCTAGCTGAATGAAGGCTTTGGTTGGAAATAGCAAAAGTATGTATGTAGCTGCAGCTAAAGAAAGAAATTATAAGCGTTGATTGGTCGTGGTGGTTATGGTCATGGTGGTGCATGAGATTTTCCGGCAATTGCAAATGGGGTTTTCAGGGCTGTTTCAGTCGTGAGTACATGTTGAATTAGGCTGGGGTGGCTGGGTCTGTCAGATGTATTGTACCTGCAGGCAAACTCTGCATTTTATTTTTATCAGTCAACCTGTGATATTATTGCTTACGAAGAGTTTTTCACTTGATCATATGGTGAATGTTGAATCAGTTGATCAGTCGATAACAAATGTTGTGCTATCGAATTGAAGTCTAAAGTCCGAAGAACTCTCAAAATGCGGATGTATTTAAAAACAGGGGTGGGGGGAAGGGAGGGTTGACTTGTTTGCTAGCCCTATCGAAGTGTAAGTTACTCAGAAGACCAAAGTATCAAAAGTTAGGTAGTGCTCTGATAATATTGATATTGATATTGCTAATTCAAATATTGACAACTCTCACCGTCTTCTAGCCATGGACTTTGACATTTGTGTTGCGCGTACTCTCAGCATTGTCCACTTGCTAAAGCCCGATAAGCATAGGACAAACCAAAATCCCTCAAACTGGTTGCTCGCTACCGCTACCCATATTCAAGGAACAAGCCACGCACGATTCCGGCCGGCAGAAAAAAACCCCAGTTGATGATGAAGACGGACGTGAGAATTTGTGGCGCCTAAAATTAGCCTTTTGCGGCCTTGAAGAAATACAAGCATCTTTGCATCTTTGATCTGTTGATGCTCAGTCCTCCCACGATGAGTGCGACATTTGTGGTGTCTTTTTTTTTTTTTGTTGTTCACGATTGCCGTGTTACCGGTTTGTCATGTTGATGGTGACGTCGTCATATGCTTTCTCTTCGGCTTGAACTACCGCTGCTGATATCGCCAACCACACGATCGAGCCGTGCCCTCTACTCGGGACCATCAGGAAAACCCTTCTTGTCGTCACCAAAAAAAGAAAAATACCAGAGAGTAATTGTTTGCTTCGAGTTGGACACCCAACGGTGAAGATGTGGATATTTTCTTGGGAGTCCCAGCTCGTAAGCGAGGGAATGAATTCTCAAGTACAGAAAAAGAAATCCGAGGGGGCGTGTTTCCAGCACACACACACACACTCTCTCTCACCCCAGCCCGCATCTTTAGCCAGAGATTTTCGATTTACACGCCCTACAGCCCCGGGTTGTGACTTGCCTGGTCAATGCATGGTCTATTTTGTCTCTTATGGAAGCAAACTTATTTTCAATGTCTCTTCAAGCACAGTGCCAGTCAAGTGCGGTTTTTTCAACACACGCCTCCATGCCCCCATATCCCCTTCCCTCCCCAGCGGGGGAGGGGGCTTGCTTTCTGTGCATAGGCCCATAGCAAACACCAACGACATGGTATATCTTTGCTGAGACTGAGCATCGCTCTTATCGCCACCCCGGCCGTATGACGTGAATAGTAGTTAATAACGGTCAGGGAGGGGCGTGCATCCACCGGGTGTCACCTTAACTCTGCTTCCCAGAAAGTGGGGTGTAGACGACATATATTACAGGCGTGCAAGGCCAGGACTTGCTTAGCATACTCCTGCACACTCCTCCCCAATGACATACGTGTGCGTACAGGCGTGTAAGTTAAACTCGAGCCAGCTGGGGCGCAGAAAATGTCCAAAGCTAGTAAGCAAACATCAAAATTTTGGTGGAGCTTTCGGTTAATCGTAGACAGCATGGACAAAGAGATAAGGAGAGACAGAGAGACGCACAGCGGAGAGCATCTCAACATGGCGGAGATCAAGCTGGTTGTCCGCAGCAAGGGACTTTGGGTATAGGCTTGGGTTAATGCTTGGACGTGCTGTTTACGACGACATCTTAGCAAGTAAGGGAGGGTGAGAGGGGGGGGGGTTTGGGTTTGGGTTTTGGCAGAGGCACGCGAGGTTTGCCGCAGCAGCATATGGTATGCTGTCAGATGCTGGATTTGGAAAAGATTCCATCACGATCTTATGCTTGTCAGATTTCTATAAAGATTCCAGACTTCCTACTTCTTTATTCGGTTCTTTCCTCTCTTCTCTTCACCAGATCATCAGCATCTATCAACCTCATCTCTCCTTCTCTCATCCTCTCTCTCATACAATCTTTCTCCCTTTCTCTCTCTCTCTCTCTCTCTCTCTCTCTCTCTCTTCAGTATCTCTCTCTCTCACCCACTCACCAAACTCATTAGATCTCCGGGTCTAATACTTCTTACGACAACAACAGAAACCTTTCCTTTCATCCTTTTAGCACTTTGCTCCACGCTACAATCATGAAGGGTTTCGCCACTGCTCTCGGAGGCATCGCCTTCACTGCTTCTACTGTTGCTGCTGCCAACTCCTGCTTCACTGCTACCAATCGCACTTGCTGGACTGACGATGGCTACGACATCTCCACCAACTACATGGAGGACACTCCCACCACCAACGTTACTCGCAAGTACGTCCTTTACATCAACGATGTCGAAAACCTGAACCTCGACGGTACCGACAAGCCTTTAGCTATGCTTGTCAACGGCACCTGGCCTGGTAAGTCTTTTACCCTTTTTCTTTCATCACTTTGACATCACATATACTAACACCTTTCTCTCACAGGTCCTACTCTGTACGCTGACTGGGGTGATGAGATCGAGGTCACCATGGTCAACAACCTCACCACCAACGGTACTTCTATGCACTGGCACGGTGTTATCATGAAAAACAACAACATCATGGACGGTGTCAACGGTGTCACCGAGTGCCCTACTCCTCCTGGCTACAACCACACCTACAAGTTCCGCGCTGAACAGTACGGTACTACCTGGTACCACTCTCACTTCTCCACTCAGTACGGCAACGGTGCCTTCGGTCCCTTGATCATCAACGGTCCCGCTACCGCCAACTACGACATTGATCTCGGCCCGTACCCCGTCTCCGACTACATCTATGCAACTGCTGAGGAGGTCTATTCCGAGTACATCATTCCCTCCCCCGGTGTCGGTCCTTCTCCCGACAACATCATCTTCAACGGCACTGCTATCTCTGCTGATGGTCAGTCTGGTGCTTATGATGTCGTCACCCTCACCAAGGGCAAGACCCACCGTCTCCGTCTCCTCAATCCTTCAGTTGACTCTGAGCTCATTCTCACCCTGAACAAGCACAACTTCACTGTCATCGCCACAGATCTGGTCCCCGTCAAGCCCTACACCACTGACCAGCTCTTCCTCGGTATCGGTCAGCGCACGGATGTCCTGATCACCGCCGACCAGGATGTCGACAACTACTGGTTCAACGTCACTTGGCCCAGCAGCGGCCTCTGCGGTTCTGCCCAAGTTGACTACCCCGCCTCCATCTTCCGCTACGAAGGTGCTGAAGATGCCTACCCCACCGACCAGGGCACTGCTCCCACCGACCAAGACTGCAACGATTATATTGAGTATGAGCCATACGTTGAGGTCACTGTTCCCTCTGAGGACTTCGTCAAGTCCATTGGCGGCGATCTGTCTGTCACTACCACTACCGAGACTTGGAAGGATGTCGACTCTCGTGTCTACTGGACTGTCAACGCCTCTTCTATGAACGTCACCTGGGGCTACCCAACTCTGGCCTACCTCCGCGATGATGTCACTGACTATCCTTCCCGCCTGAATGCTCTTGAGATCAACGACAATCAGACTTGGTCCTACTGGGTCATCAGCAACGCTCTGTCTGTCCCCCACCCAATGCACCTTCACGGCCACGACTTCTACATCCTTGGTTCTTCCGGCACCCAGGACTCTCTTACCACCTTCAACGCCTCCACTGATGTCTCTTCCCTGAACTTCAACAACCCCACTCGCCGCGATGTCACCATGCTTCCTTCCTACGGGTGGATCGTCCTCGCCTTTGAGAACAACAACCCCGGCGCCTGGGTCATGCACTGCCACATCGCCTGGCATGTCGGTTCCGGTCTCTCGGTCCAGTTCCTTGAGTCCATGTCCACTGTCAAGCAGCAGTTCGACCTTGACTCTGTCCTTGAGCCTCTCTGCTCCGAGTGGAACGCTTACAACGAAGATTCCGAATACCAGCAGGAGGACTCCGGTCTGTAAGCGGCTTCGCCCCTCCTCCCTACTGCCGCCACTTATGCAACTCTTTCCCTTTTTGAGCTCGCATTCTCTTACAGTCCTCGGGGTTTACCGGTACCTCAACACTTGCACATGCCTTTTTGAGAGAGAGACATGTATGAGTCTGATATGCTATCAACCTTATGAGCTTATGAGAGCTATTTCTTGATGATGTTTGATTGGTCTGATCTCCCAATCGTCAATCCTCCTCTGACAGTTGATTTCTTCGGCTTCAACTGTCATTCCACGGTCTCTTTGTTATGACTTTTTCTCACTCTTGCCCCCTTTTGTCATATCATCATCGCCGCAGCCTCATCACCTGTATATATCCGATCTGGCTGCTGCTTCTGTCCCATACTCATTGCCTATAAAGATTTTCCTTTTTACTGTCCTTTGATTTCTTTGTTTCCCTGTTTTGCTCTTGTTTCAGTTTTGCTTTTCTCCCCCCGCTCACTGTACATTTTTAACACAGCACAAATTGTCTATATCTTTCTTTGTCTGTCGGTACAAATTTTCCATGGTGGATTCAGCTGGATCGCCAACCTGTATATAAACTGCGCCTAAATAGTCTTGCCTTTTTAGTTTTGCTCTTCAATGGACACTTTAAAAAAACATCTTGGTTCTTTTGATTGTGATTTCTTGTGACATTTGAAATGTTTGGATGATTCGGCTTGGCTTGGTTTCTTGTTTAATAACCTTCTGGGTCTTAAAATATCTCTTGGGTAATCGAACTTGTAAATGACTTAAAAGTATTTTTATTAGTTTCAGATGAATTAAAATTTGAAAGCTTAATTAAATTTTTTGTCATGTTCATTGGTGATGCATCATGTCTATTCTTTTGATATGCGCACATGACTGGTGACCAAAAGCGGACTTACACCAGTTTAGCCATGTCCCGATTGGGTCTAGGGTTGTGAACACCAGGGTTAAGACTCTGAAGCTTACTAAGCACAACAAATACACAGTATTTTATCATACAATAGCACTGTTTATCCCTGTATTCAAATATGAGACACAGTGTGCGTACAGTATGGTACTCGGATGCACTTCAAGATACCTTAAATGCAAAGACAAGACATGTGGGCGTTAATAGTGACCTTGGTAACCTTGCTTGATATATAGATTAGATAAAACTAAATCGTACACTCCCCGAAAATCCAACAAGTAGAAAGAAGAAACAAAAAGAGAGAAAAGAACAGAAAAATAGCAAACGCCATGCTTTTTGGTTATATCCTATACAAAAGCAAAAAACAAAAAAAAACAAACGCTAGTCAATGTCATATCATCCATTCATCCATCCGTTTTCAGACATAGAAATACATTATCTCTTCACCAGAGATAAAAAAAATCGCAACAAGACACCCCCCTCCCCATGCCATATGTACAAACAACACACCGCTACCTCAAGAGAAAAAATACTTGGAATCGCGCAACCTCGCCACGTCAAAATCCCCCTTCTTTGGCATATCCGGAAACTGCAACGGCAACCATACAGTAATTAGCTTGTTCTTCTGCTTCGCCGTACCCCGCTTCGGCAGCTTCTTGTTTCGCATCTTCATCTCAAAAACGGACATCTTGAGGGCATCCTTCAACTGCTCATGCTTCTCATGCTCGGCCTCCAGTTCCTTTTCCGACATGCTAGTCGGGTCCATCTCATCACTGGCATCTGCAGACTCGACGTTGCCCATGGCCAAGTTCTCCTTACCCTCCGGAGACACGAGACCTTCGGAGCTATGCTGCTCTAGGATGGTCGCGGGAGTAACCATGGCCTTGCCTTTCTGAACTTCCTTGGGATCGTCGGAAGCAAGAAGCTGCCGTCGGAGCTCTTCCATCTTCAACTCTTCCTTGAGAGTCGTTTTAGCGTTCTGGCGCCAGGCGGAGATTTGCTTGCCCACAAGAGACTCGGAGTCAATACGAGCAAGGTACAGAGCGCCCTTATATCTCGCCTGGAACTCAGCGGCCAGACGGCCAATGACATTCTCTTGGTGAATGTCGATAAAGGAGTCACGGAGCACAACATTCATGATGTCAACGTCGGCGGCGTGGGTCCAGAAGGAGTCGTGGACAGCAGCAAAGGCAATGCCCTTCTCGTCGCAGCGGAGGGCAGACAGAAGCATGTGACTGGCATCGAGCGAGTGGATGAAATTGGGAGGGAAGGCTTGCAGCTGTTTCCGGCGGTCAATGGGATCGCCGCGGTCGGGCTCTTGGAGGTGCATGTCTTGGAGACAGGTTACAACGGCGCGGACGGTACTCTTGCGATAAGGCTGCGAGACAGGGAGGCGGAGAGGAGTAGTCCAAACGAGGGTGGTGTTGAAACAGTTTAAGATAGCGGTATTGAAGTTCCGGGACCTGCTAGACCCAGTCTTGGACTGAATCTTGAGGACTGAGTCGGGATTGGCAGCGATGGCAGAAACTTGCTCAGCGGTAAGGGAGTTGCAGATACGGCCACCAACTTCACCAAGCCAGGATTGAATCTCCTGGGCACCGCGGAACATGGTTCCCATTGCCTTGAAAATGTTGGTAGCAATATAAGAACCCAAGATCAGAGACGAAAGTCCGGTCTCTTTCTCCAGTCCGGGCCAATAGGCATCAAGTTGCTTGGCGACCTGCTTCTTGGCGCCCTGGAAAGTAACACCGTAGACGTTGGTCATGACAGTCTGCTTAACGACCTTGCGAGTGATCTTGCCCTGAACAATGGCAGCAAAAGAGTTGCCATTCTTGGCATCGGCATCAACTAGCTCGTTCACCAGATCGGCAACGGCAGAGTAGACGTCGGCTGGGCGCTCACCGGGCTCAAGATTGACCTGCTTAGCACCCCAAATGTCACCACCCAAGGCAGCGTAGTGCTGAAGACCGTTGCAAGTACCGTCCTGGTGGACAGGAAGGTGAGAGACAAAGATTGCAGGATCTTCACAGTCCAGAGCATTCTTGAGCTCGAAGCAGGCGGCCAGCGTCTGCCACGCATCTTCAGACTGCAACCACCAGCGCTTGCCACCAAGGGGGTTCTCGGCAGAGTCACGGATATCATCAATGTGTTCATCGGTAAAGGCCTCACGCTCATCAAGAGAGGCCTTGTCGTAACCAGCAACGTTGGCAAGGTGGATCTTGAGCCATCTCAACCCGTTCTTGCCCAAAGGACGCCCTTCACCAAACATGAGAATTCCACGAACGTGGTCAGCACCCATGTGGTTCAGGTACGCTGGAAGAGGATAAGCACGACCACGGAAATCCATGTTATGGGGGAAGTAAAAGGTCTGGTGACGGAAGGCGCGAGCAATCTCCAGCTGGAAGTTGATGAAGCAGCGGTTCGAGTGAAGACCACTGCGCTCGTTCTCGATAATCTTGACCTGGCGCAACCAGACGCGGCGCCCGGTGAGATCAGTAGTGTCTTCGGGTTCAGGCGGGATCTCAATTTGGGGATTGAGAGGGGGCAGGTCGGCGATAGCCTCACCCGAGTTCCAGGCCTGCATCAACACGTTAAGGACAGGCTGGTTGATCCGCCACGAGGTCTTACCCAGGACATCGAGACCCCGGGAAACAAGGGAAAGATCACCACGATCAGAGGCTGCACGAGTGAGAATACGTTGATCGGGATCATTACCCTTTAAGCGGACAATATTGGAGCGGAAGCGCAAGTAGGCGCCTTTGTTGGAACTCTGCCAGGGCTTCGGGGGGATTAACATGGGCAAGTTTTTGGCCAGGACATCACCCTGGGGCTCCTGCTTCATGATACCAATAACCTCCGCATTCGGGCGGAGAATACCAATCTTCTTGCCTTTGCGCAGCGAATGAGAGTGGTTAAAGGCAGACTGGCGCTCAGTAATAGTCTTGCCAGTGAGGGGATCTGTCACGGTGACGTTGACCTTGCACTTCTCCAAGACACCGTTGATTAGGAAAGCGCCAACCTTGGTCTTCATCTGGGTACTCCATTTCTTCCCGGGTTCCTTAGCCTGAATCATTTTGGGAACTGTCTCAGTCTCAGCATCCGGAGGAGACTCGGTGGTTTTACGCTTGCCGGCTTTCGGGTCAGTCAAATTGACTTTGCGCTGAATCCGAGCATTCTTCTTTGCTTCCTGAGCAGCTTTCTCCTCTAATTGGGTTGTGATGTCCTCTTTGACAGCACGGGAAATCGAAGAGCAGATGCCAGACAGAGAAGCACCGTGGTCGATACCAAGAACAGCAATAGTGTTGATCAAGGAGATCAGAGTCACAGCAGCAAGACGAGAGGGATCGGCCTGGAGCAACAGAGGTGTGTAGGTGTCAAGCTCATGAGTACGATCTCTGGTATAGTAGTTGCTTTCAGACATTCGTTTTAGTTCGGTTCGGTAATGCTCCTCCAGTTGGTGATGCCATTCGTTCAAGTACTGGGCCATACCATAATGGGACAGGGAGGTGTTCAATCCGATGGAAAGAAGCTTCTTGGTCTCATCGCGCCATCTACGGATCGACGAATCAATGGACTCCTTTTCCATGAGCTCCTGGAGCTCGGTACGGCGTTTTATATCCAATGTAGACACATCGATATTCTCAGGTAATTTGCTGAAGAAAGTAAGGTTTTCACGAAGATATTTCAGACCAAGACCCTTCTGCGGGGTGGCCAATACTTCAGGGAACTCATCCTTGATTGCCATAGAAGGATTGAGTCCCGCAAGAGGGTCACTCTCAACCTGTTCCAAATAGGCTGGTTCATCTGCAATGGCCTCAGTAAAGTTGTAGCGAGGGCAGGCCTGGGTGATAGAAACGAGGTTGTCGGTAGAAAGGATGTTGGTCATGGAAAGAACCTGCAATCCAAGCTCTCCGGGGCAAAAGTCCATATAGCGATTGATGAGACGGTCTAGACGAGCACCCTTAGCCGAGAGGATGGAAGCGCGTAGCATGTAGGCGATAGTCTCGGCAGTGTGGGGAAGTCCCGGGCTACGAATATATAGCTCATACCATTGATGAAGAGCTTCGGCTTGCTGAAGGTTGGGATGCTTACGCATGTACTCAATGTTTGCACGTAGGAAGTCATTGTGCATATGAATGAGGTACTCGACGGGCATCTTGGCGCCTTCACTTATCATGATGTTGATCTTACGAATGATGGCTGCCGCACGATCAAACTTGTGGATATGTAAGCAGGCATCGAAAACGGAGACTAGATCAACAATATCCGAAGGCAAATGATTAGACTCGGTACGTCGCCGTATTCCGATGGGCTGTCCATTATTCATGTCCTCTTCCGGGTAAAGTAGGTTAGAAGTAACATCGAACTGCGGAAGATTGACGCTGTGCTGAATAACGGGGACAGAAGCCAAAGGGTCGTAGATGGTGTTAGTACCGTCAACAGCAGTGGCCAGTCTACGGGAAGCAGCGAGATACGAGCTTAGTGGTGAGCGGCGAGCATTATTAGTCTGGAGAGCAGACAGGATCGTGGGCTTGACGAAATTTGAGTTTGCCCGGCGAAGTTCCAATAGCAGTTTCTGGCGACCCCGCTGGACGACTAGGCGCTGGGCGGGACGGAGGAACATAACGGAATATGGTGTCGTTCGTATCGTAGAGGTGAATTTTATGAGGGAATCAACCGGATTTGCATTTGAAGAGCGCCTAGATAAGCCTTGGGGTCTGCAATGGTGGTATCAAAAATCAAACAATCAAGAACAAACCGCCGGTGAAGGGAAACATAAAGTCTAACACCGGACGGAAATGATGTAGCGCCGTGATACAAGTAGTATCAAACAGCTTACACAGACACCGGCGTAAGATGGACTATTTCAAAAGATAAGGTAAAGTTGAGAGTAGAGCCTTGACGTCTGGAAGCGCACACAGTGAGTAATGAGTAAAAAAAATCAAAAATGAAAATACAAATGGAAAACTCGGAATTGTCTAAAGGGGAATCAGAACGTTCGAAGGATGACTCCACTTCTCGAAAGAATTAGAAGCTACTTCGGGATACATCAGCAGAGTAGAGAGAAAGAAATAAAAAGTGTGCAAGATGGTTTAATCGCCGGAAAGTCTGAATCTAAGGATTTCCTGCCTGTTTGTGTCCCGACTTGAGTGATGATTGCTAAGCGGCCGCCAACTAGATAGTTTTTCGCATTAACAATCGTGAAGGTTTTTTTTTGCAACTAGCTTCCAGGGTCTACGGTGACATCCGCAGGGATTTCTACCCCATTTTCAGCGTTATCGGTGTGATAAGACTGGATAGCCAAGATATATACAGGTGGTAAATTCCCTGTTTGGGATTATCAACACGTGATAGATAAGTAGTAAGGGTTAAAGAGATTTGACGTCAATGTTTTTTTTCCTTGGAATTGACATTTGCTTTGAACGTGGTAACACAAGCAATGACAAAAATTGACAACATACCGGAGAAAAATGTTATCGAGAACAACCAATTTGATGGCGCGCATGAGGCGCAATAGCGCCACACTTCATAATCTTCCAATCAGACCTACTTCGCCTTTTCGACTTCGTTCTCCTCAGCTTATCACTTCGATCCGAACCTACTCAGACACCCACGATCCCTTCAAGGTCCTCAAAACCGAGTCGGTCACCAACGACCCCTCAAAGGGGGCTAAATCACGAACAGCTACCGTCAACTTTGGTGCTGCTGAAGATGAAACCACGCTCGAAAGTTTAGTACTCAATATTAAACCACATCACCTCAAGGAAGCTGTCCGCGAAGTTGAGATTAGTGAAGCCACCCGTGTTACTCATGCTCAGCCTACGACCCCCCCACTTGTCGAAGAGATTGAGAAAGAACTTATCGAAGACCCATGGTATCTTGGAGTTGACTCACCCGCCGAAACTAGCCCTGCTGCCACCCAGACCAAGCCTGCGATTCCGAATGACTCACCAGTGTTACTAGAGCCGCTGGTGAACTACATCCACGATGACATGGGCCTGGATGACATCAACTTGATGGATCTCAGAGAAATTGACCCGCCGCCGGCACTGGGACCGAACTTGATTATGATTTTCGGGACGGCGAGAAGTGAGAGGCATCTACATGTTGCTTGTGCCCGCCTACAAAGATGGCTACGGTACACCTACCACGTCCAAGCTCATGCCGATGGCCTTATCGGTGCTGGTCGCTTAAAGACCAAGCTGCGCCGTATACGCCGGAAATCAAAGCTCATGGGCTCGGGCACTATGATTCCTGAGGGCGGCGACAATGGGATTTCCACGGGCTGGATCTGCGTAAACCTCGGCACCATTGGCAATAAATTTTCGGAAAACCTACACGTCACCGGAAATAATGTGATGATGGGGTTTGGCGGGTCCTACGATGGCACTACCATTGTGGTACAGGTGATGACAGAGGCGCAAAGAAACAAGTTGGACTTGGAAAGGTTGTGGGAACGGAATTTGGAAAACAATCGGAAAATGAGGGATGAGCTTTTGAAGAGGCCGATGGATGGGAATAAGGAACTGCCGCAGCCTCATAATTGGAGTATAACGAACAAGAGAAAGCTCAAGGCGCGGCAGCGAGCGCGGCAGCAGGCTGGGCAGGGTGCCAGGCTTCAGTAGAACAGTAGCTATTGACAGGGTGTCGCCAAGATGTGGTGGCCGGCATTGTTGGCTTTGAGAAAGGAATTTAAATGGTAGTGTGGCTGTTACTACTTGTATATTATTGTAATTTATTAGTTTATCTCATGTATAATACTATCATCTAATACTATAATCTACGCATTTTGCTGTTTATCTTTGCTTCTCTGCCACCTCGTTCATGATTTGCAAGATGATGGGCGCAAGTTGTTTCCGACCAGCGGTGTTGTCTCCCTGCACCCATGCTCTCCGACCTTCTCCATCCAAAGCCCCGTTTTGATAAGGCTGTAACCTCAACTTCGGGCCAAAATCCTCCTCGAACTTCCGGACAGCCTCCTTCCCTTTGTCTGTCCCCCACCACAACAGCAGCTCCCTGCCAAACGCCGCCTCGCTTGTGATGATGGTCATTGCTGCCATGATGTCTACCGGTGTCTCTGCCGTACTCTTCTCTACGGACCATGCCTCAACTGCCTCGGATAATTTTTCGTAGGCCGTCTTTGCTTTTATCTCGGGGGATGCAGAGCTGGTGTCTTTGGCGATGGCCATGTCTCTAAGGTAGTCGAAGCCTTGCGGTGATGCAATGGCGCCAAATACCATACTGGCGGTGGCCCATTGTTTATAATCCTTCCTCATAACATCTCGCAATTCTATGTTAGAAATGTCTTCTTTTTTCTGGTTGATTTCGTTGTAGTAGCAGGTGGCCAGGTATGTCGATAGTCTACCGGCTTGTTCCCGGTCGGTATCTGTAGTCTTGTCGGCGACTTGCAAATTACCGGTGTCAATGAGCATTGGGGCCAACGCCAGACGGGCGACCCCTTCTTTATTTTTGGGGTCTAGTTTTTCCCAGATATGTGAATACCGCTTCATAACCAAGCTCATACAACTACCAGCGACCTCGACGACCTTTTCGTTCCCGTTGGGAACCACGTTGTAGAAACGGTTATCGTTTACGTGATGATCTATGACGGCGTTGACTTGCGGTTGGTAGGATTCAAGAGTGTTCGTCAGGAAATTGTGGTCGACAAGGTGGAATTCATGGGTAGAAAGAATACCGGGGGAGACATCTTCGACGGTGAGGAGATCGGAGGGGGCCAAGTGGGCGTACTCGAAGACCCGTATCAGTTCAGGGCGGAGAGAGAAGTCTGCGCGAGGAACGTTAGAGATAGGGATGTGGCTGAGGTGGGCTTTTGTGGGGTCGTTGGTGCGGAGGTAGGAATAGACGATTGCACAGCAGAGGGAGTCAAGGTCTATGGTGATGTTAGTTTTGGAGTTGTAATAAGTTGGAGGGATATGGGTGGGATCTGTTACCGGCGGATTCGTTGCCGATGACAAAGGCGAGGGATTTGGTGGGGGATTTCAATTCCTTTTTGGCGTTGGCTAGGAATGTTTTGAGGGAGGTGGCCATTTTGAGAGGAAGTTTCTGGGTGAAAGTGATCATCATTGAGGATGAGAACAGGAGGGCATGGGGTTCAGTGGATAGTCGGGGCCCACGGTCCTTGGGCGTCAAAGATGGGTTGTAGAGGGTTATGTTCACTAATTAGGGTTTGGTGGAATTATGAGGTTGATTTAGACTACGTTGCGCGTTATTAAGTACAGTGTATTATATACTTAAACAGGGGGAATTTTCTTTTCAATGGAAAGCAGTCATATTTAGAATATCCGGAGATATATTTTACAAACAAAATTACGTCATTGTGTGTAGTAGTGGTTCACATGCTATCTCTCATTTCACCGCCTTCACGATCTGGCAGAATCACAAACCATTGATTACTTAGCCCCGCGATCCCGTCTACGTCATGCAGGGGCATTTCACTCACTCGAGAAATAGAATGCGATCAAATGCCGTTTTTTGCGATTGCATCAGCATAAGCATGCATGAAGAACCCGCCAAGAACATTTGAAATCATTGGTCAGGAGCTTTTCTTATCTAGATTATCTAGGTAAACCCTTGGTGTTATCAATTCCTTCGGTTATCGCCCGGGTGTAGATGAGCATAAATGTGGCTTTTGGCATCGTGAACTTGTGGATACATACCCAAAAGAATGAATCCTCGGAAAGATCTACCAGTGGTTTATTCTGCGGAGAATTGCGTCCATATTTACTTTGATTTTAGATAGACGGCGTATAGAGGAAACATCCATGATCAATGGGAAATGTCAGTGACTCGTCACAATTTCGGGACGCCAGGGCGCAGGATCCGGGTAGCAGCCAGTGATTTTGACTCCTTTGGATTCTGATTTATAAAGTGATGTTTCCCACTTTTCAGAATTCCACAGTTCGCATTAACTTGTCAAAAATAACCCACATATATCCCCAATTCATCTTTTGTCTTCTCTTCTTTCATACATACATATCCCCATATCCCCACCTCAAAATGCCCCTCAACCTTGCCATTCTCGAAGCTGACACTCCCATGCCCGGCACCCTCTCCCGCATCGGCCCCTACACCACCGTCTTCACCACCCTCCTCGCCGCCGCCACTACTAGCCCCTCCCTCCTCACCATAACCCGCCACAATATCCACGACAACCCCACCGCCTATCCCTCCCTCTCCACCCTCGACGCCCTCCTCATCACCGGTTCCAAACACAACGCCATGGACAACGATGAGTGGATCGTCAAGCTAGTCGCGTTTACAAAGACGGCCATGGACGCGGGGAAGAAGGTGGTCGGCGTTTGCTTTGGCCATCAGATTGTGGGGAGGGTGCTGGGCCAGCCGGTAAAGAGAAACGAGGAGGGGTGGGAGGTTTCGGTGACGCCGGTGGATCTCACAGAGGAAGGGAGGCGTATTTTTGGTCTTAAAGAGGACAAGATGGTGAGTTATGGATCCTGGAATTGCAAATAGTGATATGATTAGGGTTATGCATACAAGGGTTTGAAGTCGGACTAACTAACCACCCACATCCACTAGAACGTCTTTCAAATGCACCGCGACTATGTTGAGGGTCTTCCCGAGAATGCCCGGTCTTTGGCCTCTTCTCCGCTGTGCCCGGTGCAGGGTTTCTATATCCCAAACAAGTGCATCACGGTTCAAGGACACCCGGAATTTACGCCCGAGATTGTGAGTGAGATACTTGACACGAGGTTCAAGGCCGGTGTGTGGGACGAAGCGTTCTATGAAGATGCCAAGAAACGCTTGGGAGAGCAGCACGATGGAATCAAGATTGCCCAGGGGTTTATAAAGTTTTTGACGGGGGAATTGTAGATGGGGATTAAGGTCATGTGGATGAGACGCTAAAGAGATAGAAGAAAACACTTCATTAAAATCTCTATGCAGGCAATGACCTGATAATATGTAGATATGCACAACAAATGGATATAATGAAATCAAAAGTCTAACTCAATGAGTTTCGTCAGATAACACTTCCCCGCCTCTCTACTTCGATTCTATTCCCCACCTCTTGTCCCTCTTCCTCTGCCTCCGCATCCCACCAATGCCGACTCCCGGCCCTCACTACCTTTCCCATCCCCATTTTCCTCCGTTCCTCCACCTCCCGTCTCCATCGCATCCTTGCAATCCTCCCATCCGCCAACATCTCCTCCCTCGTCCGCCCCACCATCTTCTCTCCGCCTCTATGCTCTCCCCACCAACCACCAGACACCCTCTCATTCCATGGCTTCTCTCGCCACAAGAACAATGTGGCATCGACAGCACCCTGGATACAGAGGCTAATCATGCTGCCAATGACCAGGGCAAAAGGCGCCGCTTTGCTGCCGGCGCCGGTGGGTTTATTGGAGGAAGAGATGGCACTAGCGTGGAGACGAGACATGGAGGTGGTGAAGGGGAGGATCCAGAGGGCAATGTATATGATTGGATAAATAAACAAAAGTCTCAGTTGTCCGAAGATGCGAGTGCGGGCTTTGACGAGATTTGGAGGCGTATTCGGCTGGATGGCGCTTGGAAAGGCTCCCCGAGATGGGGAATTGAGAAGAGTGGCCGAGGAAGAGTAGGAGCCTCGAGTGCTCCCAAAAACAGGACGGAGAGTGAAGAGCGATAACCAGCGTGTGGAAGATGTCTGCGGCGATGGCTCTCGGCTGGTCGAGACTGCTGATGTCGTCATATTAACAGTCAAGGGATCCGTCTCATCATATTTAATTGGGGATGGAGGCACTATCAGTGAAGCCGATACTAGTAGATCCGGCGCTACGGCTTCCGGCTCCGAGTTAAGCCTCTGTCGATAAGGGCGATCGCCGAAATCAGGCATATTAAACTTGATCCCGCGACTTGACCTCTGGATCGAATTTGTATTGTTATTAAATGGGTTCGTAAAGGACACGGCAAGGCCCTTTTCCCCTGTGGGTGTTCCAACGCTTAACAGACTCCCGTTACTTCCAACCCGTGGCCGATCATCGATCGAAGAAGGGCGCCGGGATGCCGGGATAAGCCCATGGTATGCAATTGGCGGCAACGGGCGGACAGCATCGAGTTGATAAGAGGGCAGCGAAGAGACCTGGCTCAGAAACGCAGTCTTTTGGTGATGATGCTGCAGAGAGGTGGCATCGTAGTGTTTGAGGACGCCGCGAACATAGGTGTAAATGAAGAGATACAGGGCAAAAATACCCAAAAATGTAATAATGCGTGGAATCCAACTTAAAAGTAGACCCGGCCACAGTGGGTGAGAGGGCAGGTAGCAGAACTCTCCAGTGTTGACGTAAGCTCCTTCCGTATTTGCAAACGCCAACGAGGCAACCGTTACTGGGAAGATCACCATCAAAGCGTAGGCGTAGTGTCGATACAGGTAGATGCCGTTGGGTCCTCCGGTGGCTGCGGGGCGGAGAACGGAGAGGAAGGCATGAGTGGCGATGAGAAGAACGGAGATGTCGGAGGCTTCAAGGCCGAGAGTGAGGAAGAAGCCGGTGGTTTGGCAGAGGGGAGAGGTGGAGGGGATGGGGCCGAGAGTGAGGGTAAAGAGGGGGAAGAGGAAGAAGGAGAGGGATTTGAGGATATCGGAGGAAATGAGGATGAGGATGAGACTAGCGGAAGAAGGATGTTAGTGGGGTTGTTGGGGACTTGTGGGTCTAGTATGGCAGTGGAAACTTACTCGTGGCGGAAATTTCGGCGGGAGCGGAGGAAGAGATAGAGAGCGGTGCACGTGACCAATAGACTGATGGCACTCAATAATACAGACAGCGTATGTATCCCGAATGCCTGGTTGATCCCTAGTTCTGAAAAGGCATCAACGTGATGGTAATGGACTGAATGGCTGCCGGCGGGAGGCGAGAGAGACGGGACCTCACCGATGGTTGCCATTTTGTGGATGGTGAAATTATAGATGTAAGAAAAGCCAGATGCGCGGGCACGGCGGGAATAACGGGGTCATGTGAAGGTACGGACCATGGCTGGAGAAGCAGTAATGATAGGAGAGAAGAGTGAAGGCGGAGTAAGAGGTGATAGTTGAAATATATGTGTGTGATTATTCAGGTTTGTTGGTGGTAAAAACAAAAGTTGTTTGATTGGCGAAGCACGGAGTCTTTTGTGATTGTTGCTTTGTAGGTTCCGGAGAAATGGGATCGTAAATATATAGTTGGATATATGAATGTATAGGCATATGTAAATAAGACACAAGGTATAAATGGTCGAGGCCGTGCTTTTCGAGGATATCGACTACAGTTTGCTTTTAGTGTGAGATGCAGTGTCCGAGACTGAACATCTGTTCAACACAATGTAAATGAAATGATGGTCTAGCTTTGCAACCCGTTGAGAAAGCGGTTGTTGTTATCTAGGAATCTTGTCTCAATCTAAGATTAACTTGAAAAAAATAAAAGGCCTAACTCAACTTTAAAGTCCAGGCCCTCTCGTATATAAACTCCCAAAGAGGTAACCCAAACACATCCACCCCCTCTTGTATAACTATGTTTGTGTTAGTGTTTTTAGTGAATGAAAAAAAAAACACAAACACAAACAAAACCAACCTCGTACTTTTCAAATTATAATTCCCAAGTTTACGCAAAGGAAATATGATCAAGACAGTACATTAACACTCTTGTTTTCAACGAATCCTGGCACATAAGCAACAGTACAACGTAAATAATATAGGTATTTTGTCAACATTAACGTGAATAAATTGGCGTTACTTTAGTTCTGATGAAGAGACTTTATTTTTATTGCTCTGTTGTTTGCCGTAACCTGTCATTTGGCAAGCCCCTGGACCCACACTGCGGAAAGAAATGCCGCCTCCACCTGCAGCCTGTTCGTGTGTAGGCTACCAAGCAACTACCATCCGCTTACTAAGTGAAGTCATTAACCTAAGCTTTCTGCCAAGCTTGTCTACATTCTCGGCCCCCCATTGTTTTCTTTTCTCTCACTCTCTCTTTTCCCCTTCTTCTTTCCTCATAACCGAGGCTCACGTTCACATGACCTTAGCATTCTTTTTTTTCTCTTTCTTTATATATGTAAGCTCATATAAAAAGGGAGAAGTTGTTTCAATGTCTTGCCGAATGAGGTTTGCTGGGTCGAAGATCGTGATGAGGATCAAAGTGCCAAGAATGCCAAGAGGTCATGGCGAGTAATGTTGGTAGTGTTGCGCCAATAGTATTCTATATGTATTTCGTTCATTTATATATTTACACATTGACAGGATCTTCTTCTAGTACAGCCATGGAACGTCAAGAACAGATTCCTTATACTTGGGATTTAGTCAAGAAAGCAATTGCTGTTGCCCACATCCACTCACGTATAAAGGGCATGAACCTTGGAACATCGTTTATCTGGAAATCATTACACATTAGTGATTGCTCGTTTGCCTCTGTGTCATAATGGTTTTACTGTTGGTATGATATCGTTACTACATCCCGATAAGCTATCTGGGTTCATATGCTTTTTCTTTTACTGTTGGGATGTGGAAAATTGTTAGTACCCCGAGAACCGGGAGGTGGGGTGAAGGAAAGGGAGCAGGAGATGATCATTACTCGGGTAAGGTACCGATTCTATCAGCGGAAAACCTAAGATAGAGTCGTATTGCGACGATCGTGGACGAGTGCAGATCTGGCGATGATGATATGATATGTTTGGGGTTGAAGATTAGTTTTGCTGATGTTTGGAGGGCGATACGCCATGAACGTGATATCAATGCTTCATTTTTCTTTTATTATCAGTATCACCATCTCATCAATTTCACCTCAATCTTTATTGTTCGGCAGTTGCCATTTATTTACAAGATACTACCTAGTCTCTGTACATCCGCCTTCCTCCTCCTCGGCACTACATGAAATCACCAAAGGATTTATTGCATTGACACTTGACGTCTCCCCCGGTATCCTTTTGCAATTTCACAATCTCTTCCGCAAAAAATGCACACAAGACAGGTTTCATTATTTCATCACTGGCCCAAGCAAAGCAAGGCAAAAGCGCCATTACCTGTACCAGCGGAAAAAAAAAGTAAACATGACACGGACATTTCGCCGATGAAGCAGTCATGATTTTGCCTTTTTATAATTTGGCAGCTGCCGTCTTGGCTTTCTTAATTTTTCTTTTCTCGTCTTCTTGGCTTTTCTTTCTTCTCTCCTCGTATGTGGGTGGTTCTTTGATTTTATCAGTAGATTCCTGCATTTTTTTTGTTATTGCTATTGTTCTTTTGTTCATGTTTGAGAAATAGACTTCTACTTGTCTTAATACAACGGTACATCGGACACTTTCAGGGCCCGTCTGACGGACAACATCCGAAATATTCCGGTCTATGCCACTCAGCTACTCGATCTGTGATCACGGCTACCAAGACAAACCCAACATCCCCAAGACATCTACAAAAAAAAAGTCACCTCCCTCAAAATGCCAGAGAATCTGACGGCAATCGCCGATTTACTTCCCAAGGAATTGCTGATTCCAGAGTTGGTCGGTAACATCGACTTCACCGATGAAAATAGCGATCAGTTGACCATGAGAGTGGTGATGTTGTTGTGTCTAGTGGTGACGGTCCTGATCACGGCAGCCCGAACAATGATTAGAATTCGCATCACCGGAACTGTATTCTGGAAAGATAGTAAGTGTTGGCTGAGCAGATATTCATGTAAAGTGAATATTGCATAATAGTGGTGGAACTAACACAGCGGCGTATAATCGTGACTATTATTGCTGCAGCCTTCAACTTGACATTGTGTTTGCTGATCCTCTATTGTAAGTTTATCTGGTTTTAACAGTCACGGCCAAGTTTTTCTCGTCACAAACTAACTCTCAGTTCCCTCTAGCTGTCAACCTTGGCGTGGGTAAACACATCTGGTTCTTCCCTAACGACAGAATCATCCCGATGCTACACCGCCTCATCAAACTCATGATGGCCTGCCAAGTCTTCTACGCCATTGCCCTTGGCCTCACCAAAATCTCCATCATGATCCTTTACCACCGCATTTTTCCCACCCATGGCCTCCGCCTTGCCATCTACATTATGTCTGGCTTCCTTATTATCTTCACCGTCGCGTCCGTCTTCGTTACCATATTCCAGTGTCGCCCAGTGTCGGGAGCCTGGAACTTTCTCAGTGACAGACGTCAATGTATTGATTACACAGCCTTTTTGTATACACATGCCGCACTTACTATTGCCACCGATACCATTATTATAATTATGCCGTTGCCGAGTTTTTGGAAGTTGCAGATTCCAACAAGACAGAAGATTGTATTGTCAGCGCTGTTTATTCTTGGTGGATTGTAAGTTTTGGACACAGTTTATGCTTTCCTGGGTTTGACTAACAGAATTTTCTTGCTGTTTCTTTTTTTTGTGTTACAGTGCCTGTATCGCCAGCATCATTCGCATTACTCACCTGAACCAACTCGATAATCTTGATATTTCCTGTAAGTTTTGCCACATCAACTAAATATTATATATATTTAGCTTTCCAACCAACTCCTTCCGCTTAAAATTCGGCAAAAAAAATATTACTCATTTATCAGTTTGCTTATCTCAGATACTAACCCTTAACCCTTTTAGACCGCATATCCCTTGCCATCCTCTGGTCCGCCATTGAATGCACCATCGGCATCTTCTGCGTCTGCGTGCCGCCCCTGCGCCCTATATTTGCCCGCTTCCTCCCCACCAGCTGGGCTGGTCACTCGGGCAGCAGCACACGGCAAATCTACGAGATTTCAGGCGGTGTCCAGACTAAGAGCAAGACGCTGACGCAGGCCTATACGGGGATGGCGGATGAGCCCGAGGTGCAGGCGAAGAGTGGACAAATTGTCGTGCAGGCGGATTTGTATACAACGGAAGAGGTGGGGTATGTGAGCGAGAATGACAGTATGGAAGAATTGAATCGGGTGCCAAAGAGAAGTCGGAGTGCGACAGGGCAGCGGAGTGTGGATTTGATTGCGGCGTCAAAGACAACTAAAATGTGAAGAGGAGCTATTCTGGGGGGTATTTTGACATTTATATCTGCAGTAATTTGGCCCCGACTGAGGCTTTGGTTTCCTCACTGGCTGTGGGCTATAATATATATATATATATTTCGTTTCTCTCTTTTTTATCATTATATCCTTTATTTGTATATACATATATTACCACTTTGAAATCCTTCCAAAATAAAAATAAGCATTTGGTCCTTTTTTTTCTTTTGTATCTGTATGGTTTCATTGTACCAAACCATTGTCTGCATCGCATCACCACATGATCGGTACCATGGTTACATCTAGGGTCAGGGTTAATATTGATTATCACAACTTTCCCTGGGGATGTTAGATCGCGTGCAGTCAGAGGCAGGAACGTCATTTTTTTTTCTGTTGGGTCGGCCCCTTTCCATGCTCTTTTTTTTTTTTTAAATCATGCAAATTTAAACAGAAGCATCAAGAAACACTTCTGCCGATAACTTGTCAGTGTTTGAATCGGCGCCATCAGATAACAAACTATATATACTTTTGGTTGCTCATTGTGTCAGCAGTGAAGTCATCGTCCATCCCAACAACATTTCCACATGTGGATGAGTGGGTAACAGGGGTCCCTTAGCTGGTGTGGTTGGGGAACAGATAGAGCTGTAGAAGCTAGAGGCGTTTAGTCGGGTAATTGCTGGAATTTTTTGTAAACGGCTAAGCAGACATGGGCGTGTGTGCATGCCACATCGGGATGGAGGATGGAAGCTCGCATTGGGGGAGGAAAGTAATGAGCGACGGTTGGATTTTGACACAAAGATTCCGATGTTGCAGAAATTGTGTAAATTTGCGATTTAAAAAAATACTGTTTCCTATTTTATTTTACTTTCTCTTCATGTATCTGCTCTAAGCATTCTGTTGACGAACGACCTCTTTTTTTTTTGTTTCTTTATTGATCTCGAGTCGACTTTTATATATTCTTCATTTTCATTCGATTTTTCATAATGTCTGCCGACACTGCCAATAGTTCTAGCTGGTCGTCTTTCTTAAAGGTAAGAACATTCTGCGCCCAAAATGAGAGCTTGCAAGACACCAGGACGACATATACGATTCGACGCTTCTCGCTTCCGTAACAACAGCCTCGTTCTACCAATGTATATGTCTATATGAGGAAAGCTTCCATGGATGGCGCTCGTCCACATCGCGGATTCTTGTTTCATCGACAACGTGGATACTTGACTGTGTCCTCCGATCACCGCTAGGTGGCCACAGATAATGGCAATTGGGATTTGCGGCTCAGCCGACCACAATCACACCTGGATCGAGCTTTGATGGCTTTGTTTTTTCAAATGAACTTGATACTAGAATTTAACCTTTTTACCCTAATCCTCGACCGCTGATTTTAAACTCTTCTATTCACCGACTGTCTCCGAAACCACGACTCCTATGACGAAAACCTCGACTATATACATTTACAATGACGCCACTTTTTTGTCTTCGGTTCTCATTGACTTGCAGCATTCGCCATGCGACAACCGTGGCCCGCCAGTCCCGGTACCGTTATGCTCACAACGTCGTATGCTCAACCTTATATTAAGCCTGTTCCGACCCATACTTTTTGCTGCTTCTGACCATCATCAGAACTGAATCTATAGAGCTATGCGTCTCAGTGTCTTCTCATGATCCATCTCGGCCTTAGATACAATATTACTCTCCATTTCGCCACGTGTCCCCCACAGCCGGCTCGGGTGTGTCATGGAGCCTATGCGCGTAAAGCTTTGTGCATTTACTCGGACATTCTCTTATCCCAAGTGTGACATCATCTCAAAGGATGTCTACGCAAGCTCTCAAACAACAACACACGAACCTAGCTCAACTAACTATTGTTTTACTAATCACTCTATATAGTCCATTGCCAGTTTTAATGGTGACCTCTCGTCGCTGACAGCGCCTCCATTTATTCTCTCAGCGACATCACTTACCGAGTTCTCGCAGTACTGGTGCTGCCATCCGACACTGTTTATCGCGGCATCCAAGGAGCCGGATGCCGCAAAGCGCGCTATGCTGGTGCTCAAGTGGTTCTTGTCGACCCTGAAGCAGCAGTATGCGTCGCGTAGTGAAAAGTATGGTAATGAAAAAAAGCCATTGAACCCATTTCTGGGCGAGCTATTCCTCGGAAAGTGGGTTGATGCCACTGGTACTACGGAGCTCGTAAGTGAGCAAGTCAGGTAAGTTTGTCAAACTTATAATGCTGTGTACTTGAATTGTCGTTGTCATGAGGGTTACCTTGCATCGTCACATTGTCGACGATATATTCACGTGATTACAAAAAAAAACCATAACCCTCAATTGGCATCTTACTGACATAACTTATCTTCAGTCATCACCCTCCTGCCACTGCCTACTGCATCACCAACAAGGAGACTGGTGTCCGTCTCCAGGGCTATAACGCCCAGAAGGCCTCTTTTTCTAGCACTATCTATATCAAGCAGATTGGTCATGCAATCCTGACTCTTCCCGCCTCTCCCAACGGCCCCAAAGAGTCTGAGACCTATCTTATTACTCTTCCTTCGCTTCACGTTGAAGGCCTCATCACTGGTTCTCCCTTCCTTGAGCTTGATTCTTCTTGCTACATCACCAGCTCTTCTGGGTATACTACCAAGTTCGATTTCACTGGCCGCGGCTGGCTCTCGGGCAAGAAGAACAGTGTGACAGCAATCCTCTACGAAACTGGCAAGGAAAAGAACGTCATTGCCAATGCTACGGGTATCTGGACCAAGTCCTTTGAACTCTACTCTGGTGCTGCCAAGACCAACTCTTCCAAGACCCTCATTGACAAGTTCGATGCCGCCACCAACCCAGTTACGCCGCTGACCGTTGCTGAACTCGACCAGCAAGGCCCCCTCGAATCTCGCCGTGCCTGGTCCAAGGTTGCCGCTGCCATTGCCAACGGCGCTCTCAATATTGTCGGCTCCGAGAAGGCTAAGATCGAAGAGGCGCAGCGCAGACTACGCATCAAGGAGAAGGAGGAGGGTCGTATCTGGGAGCGGAGTTACTTTACGGCGCGGGCAGACTCCGACCCGATGTTGGCGAAATTGGGTGTGATTGTGGGGCTAGGGGCAGACGGGGATGCGGATAAGACGGGAGGTGTTTGGCGGTTTGATGATGGGAAGGAGGCTCAGCAGAAGGCGAGGAGGTTATCGCCGGCAGAGATTGAAGAGGTGGAGAGGGAGGTTTTGGGGCAGGAAACGGCCTAGAATGCCGAAGCCGGGACTGTCATGACGACTACGACAACAAAGAAGAAGAAGCAGAACAAGAAGGGCAGAACATATTAGATGAGAATGTGATTATCAAAGGGCAGGAATCTGTTCATGATTTGGGGGTGATTAGAATGATTATTGACAAGAGCAAGGTTTTGACTTGGACAGAATTGTTTACAATTTTCTTTCTTTTCTATCTGGCTTGGCTTGGATTTGGAGGATAGATATTTTTAATAGAATGGAAATATGAGAATATTAATCAACAAACTTTGTTCAACTTCAACTACGTTTGTAAAAAAAAAAAAAAAAAAAGCAAGTATTTCTATCTAGATATCACCAAGAAACAAAAAACTCTTTTTTGGTATAGTACAAGAACATACAGCCAATAACTACCGTCCATACTTACCTTGTTCCGTTTGTCACATCCTCCACCTTCTCCACAGCTGTGTGTACTTTGATCAACTCTTCCCCAAATGCCTCCGCCCCCTTCTCCAGCTCATAAAACAGCATGTAGACCTCCCTCTGCATCCCCAGCACCTCCGACGTCTTCGCTTGCTTGCACTTTTCATCCGAAATCCTCCACCATTTATCATTTGCCCGTCTGCGTTTCCGCTCCTTCTTCTTGCGCTTCTTCTCCTCCAATCTGGCCATTTCGCCCTCAACATCACGGAGCGTCTTGGACCGCAGACAGGACAACCGCGTAGAGGAACGAGAAAGGACAGAGCGGGCAGCAGAGCGGATGGAAGCTGTATCGCTGGGGGGTGCGGCGACTGTAGCAACGGTAGCAGTAGAGCCGGGAGAGGGAGTCTCCGGAGCTGATGGGAGGGTGGAAGATAGAGAGCCCATGGAGCTGAGGGAATTGGGAAGAGTGGTCATGGACGTAGGGAAGCGGGTGGCTTCCCGGGTTATGATGGGGTTGGCAGGAGTGGAGGTTAATGAGGTAGTAGTAATGGGTATAACGGGGGTAAAGGAGCTGCGTTTGAAGAAGGAGGATTTATCGGAATCTTTGGAGGCGGTGGAAACATATTGGCGGCGGAAAGATTCGTAGTGGCCCGAGGTATGGCCGCCACGGTGCGTAATGGCAGAAATAAGCCGGTAGTGATTCAAGTCGTCTTCGTCGCCCAGAGGCAAATCCTCAGGGAAAGCCACCTTGGCCATGTTCTTTTGTGAGGTACGATCGTAGATAGAGCGAGACAGATGGACGACAAGAACCCGAGGAAACTTGTTGATTCTAGTGGTGCGAGCAATGGTCCGCTTGGGAGCCTTGGAGATATCTGGAAGCTGAACATCTTTGGGAGGGTTCTCCGGATCGGTGTCGATGGCGGCTTGCAGTTTCGTAAAGTCTAATTCGGCGCGAGCCTTATTTTCGGGGGTTGTGGAGGGATGGTTGACGTGGGCCTTGACCATTTCTGCAGCGTGGATTAGTCGGCACTTTTCACATTTGAAATCGCTAATGTACTCGGGAGCAAAGACTCGATCAAAGCACGCTTTCAAGGACGCTGTAACCGTGTGCGGGACACTCAAGGTCAGCATAGTGAACGGCTCAAAGCGTGATGGTGTCGAGTACTGGCACGTCTGGCAAGTAAGATGTGATTCCTTTTCACCGTCCATAGGAAAGCCGGGCTCCTCTGGATACGGATCATAGTCCGGGTCAGCATCGGGACTGGGTTTCATGCGGAGTCCATCATTGTCTACTTCGCTATCAATGACACTAGCTTCGTCATCAGACTTTGTGCTATCAGATTTAGAGGCCAGCTGCTCTGATAGATCACTGGTATCGGAAAGCGAGGCCGTGGTTATCTCAGCGCTACTTCTAGTTGCGTCTTTGGTGTCAGCATCAGTGTCAGCAGGCGCGGTAGATGCAGGGACTATTCCTTGAGGCTTCTCTTCTGGGATAGCTTCTGGCTTCTCAGCGTCAATCTCTTCAATAGTCCGTTTGAGAAGTTCGCGGTGGACTCTTTGAGCAGCGTAGTACTCGTCCTTTAAGCGTTCAAAAATCAGCTGGAGGAATTCTTGGGCATCTTGCTGTTGGCGGTTGATGGTTTGGCCAAAGCTGGATTCAATAACTCTCACAAACTCTCTTGGCGATAACGTCTTCCTGGAAACGGGCCGTTCATTCAGTTGGTCGAGAATAGTCTTTAAGCCAGCAGTGACCTTACCCATTTGAAGGCCCTTCAACTTCCATTCCGGGATGACCTCACGGGTTCCCGGGGTGCCGCGAGCCGATGGCTGGGCCTCGGGCTGAACCAACATATTCTCGTAGATGGCATCGCCGTCTGCAGTGCGACGGTATGTTTCCCTTATAAGGAACAGACGCAACTCACTGAGGCCGGCCAGAGCCTGGAGAGTGGAGTTGATGAAGCAGTCGTTGCCTACGTTTACAAGCCCTATGGCGCCCTTTTTGCCCGAGTCTGATTCATCTAGCAGGTAATTGGGGGCAAAGACGTAGACGAGGGCTACGGCGGCGAGACTGGCGCCGGCAGCATAGGAAGCGACGGCGAAGGACTTTTGGTCTAGGATCATTGCCGTTTTCAAAGGATAGTTGTTGTAGTAGTGGTGGTTATTGGTTGGTGGTTGTGGGGGAAGGGGGTGAGATGTGATGTGTCTAGGCGCAGACGGAAAATCCCGGGTACTAAGTGAAGGGGGTGTGAGATGAGGAAATCATCAAATAAAACAATATAATAAAAAGATAGACGAGAAAAAAAGAAAAAAAAAGAGACCAAAGACAAACAGCGGTGGACGGCAAGAAGGTCCCCACTCCAAAAAAAAAATTGACCAGAATAAACGCTCTGTACGCTCAGGGCTAAAACAAAAGCGAGCGTATTTCTAAAGCGGCAAACAAATACATGATGTTAGTCATATACAATACTCGGGAACGCATGAGTCTAGAAGCAGGTAATTACTCCACATGTCCGGCAAGTCGAGGACATTATTTTCCCCATTGGCAGCGGACGATGTGTGCACAAGGTGTAATGTGGCTACACTGCAGAATAAGCAGGCGCATTCTTATATGTATACATGATACATAATACAGGATATATGTAAGTATTGTATGTACACAAATGGTTTATGCTTAGTCCGTAGGAAAAAACTAAGCCTCATTTATGGAGTGTCTCGGTACGGAGGAGGGTGTGAAAAACGGACATACTTACAACTCACGGTTCGTTTCTTACTGTGACGTCGAGAGAAACGTCAAGAAAACGGGCCAACCCGGGTGATACAGGGGGGATACAGATAAAGAGTAGAAAAGACGAAGCAACAGATTTTACTTGCTTTTTATCTGCCGTCCGGCAAGCTTTTTTTTTTTTTACAACGGCCAATGCTATTGTAAGGACAATGACAACCGAATTCAAGTGCCAGTGATAAGAGAATGATAAGAAGAAGAGCAGGGTCACAGACTAACGCACAGATGCGGGAACAAGCAAGCCCAGAAAACTGTGGGGTACTCGAGCAACTCCGAAGACTGAGATGGTGATTATTATGGAAAAGAAATGACCTCGGTTTCTCGCAACGGCTGAGTTTTCTCCAAAGAGACAATACAGATCAAGACAACGCTGTTTGAAGTTTAGCAGTGCTCATCTTACTGGAAGCCGGTAAGCGTCTTTGCTCTTCTGACCCAAGTATTATGCAGCTAGGACAAGCGGACGGCGTAAGGGACAAGCAAGTAAGGGCTGCAATGACGAAGAGTACAATGTGTATACGTGAAAATGTATTATGTACAAAGGCGGCTGAGTAATACAGTTAAGCAGATCACGGCAATTAGAACAGACACGTGGTGAGTGAGAAAATCGAGAGAAAGAGTATTTTGCGACAAGAGCAAAAGTTGCTGATGATGTCAAGGGAAAGAAAAAAAAGAGAGCGGCAAAAGATCTTCTTTTCTCCGTGACAGTATCGTGATAATGGGTGTGTACTGTAATAGTGGGGATGCCCCCAGCTCTATTATAACAGCTTATCGTCGTCGTCGTTGTTATTGATAAAGAATGTGGCTCAGGAAGAAAAGGTGTAGGGATCTTGCTTTGACTGATGCGACGGCAACCGATGTGACGGGGTCTATCAAGGAAACAAGAGAAAAGAAAATAGTGATGATATAAAAAAGAAAAGAAAAAGAGCCTGGGTATCTCTCAAAGCAATCAGGATACTGAACAACACAAGTCAACAGACCGCAATTCAAGAATGCAACGATTCCCCGCGCAAGATCAGGAATATTTCTTCAGCAATATTAGGAACTTGACTCGCTAACGTTGCCGATGTCGACTGTGCGAGAGCCGGGGGGAGATATCCGAGCGGCAAGGCAAAGCAAAAAGTATGTATAAAGAGGGTGATGGCCAGGGTCGGGGCGGTGATAAGGACGAAGAGGCGGGTGTAGGAAGAGGAGGGGTGTCCTTGTTCAAAGTAGCGGCGGCGAGGGTCGTAGTCGTATAGTCGTCGTCGTAGTTGTCGTAGTTGCCGTCAATATCGGCCAAGTCCCGACAGGTTTCTGACGGCGGGTATGTAGATGCGTAGTTGATATAATTGATGGATGGGTCCTAATGATCCCAACGGATGATGGGCAGATCGATGATAGCTTGAACAGCGCGGTATGAGTTTCCTCTAGAAGATTCAGATAGAGCAGAAAAGCAAACAAATAAAGCAAGCGAGTCAGGTTGTACACCGCCAATGAGGCAAAATAAAGAAAAAAAATTGGAGAAATAGATCCAATTAAATCCAATTTAATAATCTGTAAGCAACAAGGGAAAAAAGAGAACAAAAGTGTGAAAGACACCGATAGTCTCACACACATGCATACATACACAAGGCTCTCAAGATATAAAAATAAATGAAACAGAAAAAGAACAAAACGAAACTTTTTTTCACATAACAGATACAATTGCAATTGCAATGGCTTGGCGATGAGTGAGGGGAGAGACGCGGAGAGGTCGGCAATTGAACAAAGGCCAGGAGACGCCACACATGTAGCTCTCCATATGGCGTCATGTCAAATGTTTTTGTTACTTTGTGGCGTAGGACTTCAAACCCATGAATGCCCATAGACCTTAACAAGGGAGGATCAGAGGATAATAATCCCAATACAAGAACTTTAAGTATCCTGAAAACATCAATACCAAGGGAATACAATTTGTAATAAATATACGGAACCTAACTATTGATATCGTACATGTATTTTCTTTTGCTTTTTCACCTTATACCAGACCAAAATCTGTCCTCCATTGTTCATCATAATGAAGAAAGGTAAGTTCAACTTAACCCTAATTACAACACTTTGTCATATTCCAAACATATCCCAAATTTACCATACCGCAAACCTTTTCTTTTTACGAATTATGTCTCGTAAGCACCCTGTCCTTTTCTGCCCCAGACCCGGAACCTCGGCCTCCCTCCTCCAGATCATCACCGCCCACCGACTTCTCTTGTTCTCTTTTCGTCGCCCCACTAACCGCCTGCGCCCCTAAAGCATCTTTCGCATCTTCATCATTCGCCACGCCAAACTTCTTCCCCAGATTCTCCGGCCCCACAAACGTCAACAGTAGCAAGTAACCAAACACACACCCCATGAAGATACAAATGACGCGGCCATACTGGTACCGTTTTACTCCGCCAGGCCCATCGGGCAGCGGGAACCGCTCGCCGATACGCGACTCAATGGTTGAACTGGCCGATGACGCCAGGTTACCGAGTTGGTACGAGGTCCCGACGACAAAGGTTGTAAAGGCCGGTGGAGATAGCTCCATCAGGTGGATGGGCACTACACCCCAGGCACCCTGGACAAAGAATTGCTCAAAGAAGGCAGCGGCCATGACGGTGTAGCTCGAGGTAAAGGAGTACGGATACAGCAGAGCCCCGCCGCAGACGCAGCAGACAATAATCGACAAACGGCGGCCAAAAACCTGAGAAAGGAATCCAACGGTGACACCACCAGTCATAGCGCCGAGGTTGGAAACCACCTGGGTTACGGTGACCATGTCGGCGTCGAACTGATACTGGTTTGACAACATAGTAGGATACAGATCCTGTGAGCCGTGCGACATAAAGTTAAAGCCAGCCATCAGCAGGACCATGTAGGCTAGAATGAGCCAGTGCTTTTTGAGGGCCACTTTGCCCTGTTGTAGGAAGGCCTTGGAAGCATTGGTGCCAGTGTCAAGCTCCTTGGCGGCCAGCCGGAGCCGCTCGCGCTCCTTATAGATTTCCGTCTCGGGAAGCAGAAGACGGCATGCGGCAATAATTACGGGCGGGCCGGCAGCAAACCAGTAGATGGGCCGCCAAGCATGCGAGGTGGTGTCGATGAGGGCGCGAGCAAAGGCCGAGCACAAGAGATAGCCAAAGGCATACTAAATGTAAGGGAAACAAGGGTTCGGGTTAGTGAGGTGTCATTGCTTATCATTTGACATTTGCCGGAGATAAGGAAGAAGAAAAAAGGAAGAAAAGTGGAGAAACGCAGATGCATTGGGAATATGGGGAAACCCTGGGGAGGGAGGATTGAATGATTGACAAGAGAACGGAAAGAAGAAGACAAAAATGAATAAATGCGTATGACAAAACAAACAGGAAAAAAAAGAGTGGTGTTGGTGGTGTTGAACAACATGAAATAAACAAACCAAAAACAAATACGAGGGAGAAGTCTTGATTTTTGAAGGGGGTTTCACGCTTGCGTTTGGCATGCTCTAGAGAAAGGGTTGAAAAACATGTATCAAAAAAGAAAAGGAAAAGCTTGGCGGATGATTTGACGTCTTGGCTGTGACGTGGCTGTAACGAAGACAAAAAAAAGACAATAATATTCCAACGTGACATGCAGGAAACAGGGCTGAGGTATGCGTTTTCTTCATCATTTTCATGACAATAATAACCATCGACCGTCGGTCTAGTAGGCCTCATGGAGAATAGCCACGGTTGGCCAAACTTCAACTTGATATTGAGTATTGTTATCGTCCACCGCCCATCATCCTTACTGCGGCCTTTCACCGTAGCATGGAAAGCATTTGCTGAATGAAATCGCACAACCATGCTTGGCAATTGCCGAAAATACGAAAGGTAGGTAAAGGAAGAAGATGGAAGGAAGAAATGAAAACGTATTGGTTGAAAAATAATAATAATAAAAAGACAAACTTGGAGAAGAAAACGGAAAGGAAAGAGCACGAGCAAAAACGAAATAGCGGAGGAAGGAGAGAAAAGAGAAAACGGAAAGATGACGAGGCAATTACCAATTATCCGTTTACTCCAACGGACGCCGCTGTCAAGGAAGGGAGCAAGAAGAAGGTGGGGGGGGAGTGTGTGGATGAATGGAAAGCCAAAAAAAGAGAGGATAAAAATTCAGAAATACAAAGATAAATACTTACACCTTGCTGTAATATACCACTCATAAGCCCACGAGCCTCATCGGGGCAATCTTCAAGCGCAGTCGCGGCTGCGTTTCCGTACAGACCGCCCATGGCAATGCCAAAGAGGGCGCGACAGGCCAGGAACTGCTCATATGTCTGGGTAAAGGAAGTGCCCTGTTATTGTAACAAATCGAAAATTGGTTGATTGTTAGTGGATGATGCAGAAGAAAAGAAAATTACTGATGGCGGCAACGTTGCAGTTGCCATTGCAGATTCATAATGATTTGCAAAAGGGAAAGAGCGAGCTTGATTGGGTACACCCCCTTCTCCCAGGGCCCTGCCACTGTGTATGTATGTGAGTGTAGGGTATAGGGTGTAGATGTGCTGACGTCAAGTCGCCGGTCATCATGAAGTTTTTTTTTTCTCAATTTTTGTCGGAGAAGTCCTGGAGGGGGCGAGGAAAGAGGGGGGGATGGGAGAATAGCCTGCTTGTCAGTGTGCGAGAATTTTTTTTTGTTTGTTTTTAGGTCGAGTGATCAAATTGGATATTACTCCATCCATCAACGGTGACCGGGGAAAGAAAGACCTCCCTCTCCCTCCCTCTCCCCCAAAGAAAAGGAAAGAAAGAAAAGAAAAACTCACAATTTCAAGACAACTAAACATCAACACATTCACCACAAATGGCCACTTTCGCCCATAGCGATCAGCAGCAATCCCAAAGATAACCGATCCAATCGTCCGGAACATGAGCACCAGCGTAATGCCCCACGTAATGTCCGTCTTGGACTTGCTAAACGTTTCGCTCAGCGAATTCATAGCCAGAGAAACGGTAAAGAAGTCAAAGGCATCCCATGTCTACAAGAAAGCCTTATTAGTTTCTTGCTCCCGAGAATATATATATATATATATATATATATATATCCGATTATCAATATATCAATCTAAACTGAATATAAAACTTACCCACGCAGCGAAAGCCACCGAGAAAAATGACCATTGTCTCCCGTTCAGCAAACCAAGGAGCCGGAAGGGATTCGGCGGTGCCGTTAGCGGAGGCTTTAAGGTTGATACACGACTTCCAATATATTGGCCTGGTGACATGCCCGAGTGGGGCATCCGGACCAAGTCGGCCTTCTCGGAGTCCTGGTGGTGGTGTTGGCCCATTATGATATCGTGATGATGATGGAAGTCTTGTGTGTTTATCGTCTATATATATGTGCGTGCGTATGTGTTACTGTCGATCAAAGAGGATAATGTTTATAGTCTTTGTAGATCACGGTCACTTGTGTGGGAAGCAAAAGCTTAAACAGCCAACAACCAAGCAATCAAATGAGAGGAAAATCTTGCTTATCGATCGCCAAGAACTGTCAAATTGCTTGGTAAACAAAAAAGCCAAGAAAAGCCAAGAAAAGCCAAGAAACTTTAACAGAGAGGGAGAGAGAAAGAGAGATGAGGAGGAAAGAGATCAAGACATTAGATCAAACATGTGCAAAAGGTCCCAAGACTTTTCTTCTCGAAGGAAAGTCGCTCTTCTTATAGAACTTGGAGAACAGTTGGTTGGCCGCCTACTCACTTGTTCCTTGGGAAGAAGCTGGTCCATTTTCGTCATACATACTACGGACAGAGGTGATGGAGGTGACGGATAGCACAACGTGCGTGCATACAATGAAGAAGCAAGGAGATAAGAGCAAGGGAGAAAAAAGTAGGTGCTACTTTGTTTGTGTTGTGGTCACCTGCCTTTCCATAAAAGCTTTTTGTTTATTCTTTTTTCTCTTTTTAGCCGCCAAAAGTCATAAGATGCCGGTTCTCGGCCAGGGTGAGGAGAATGATGCTGCAGCTACAGCTGCTGCCGATGATGATGGCCATGTTCAAGCTTAAGTGGGGAAATTTGGGAGATGCACGAGGAGGGGGGGGGTGCATGTATTCATGGGGGAATTGCTGCCGCTTCGGGGATCATAGACACCCAAGAAAGGAGAAGGATAAAAAGGGTTTGGAATGTTCCCCATTTCAACGAGAACGGAAGGACCACGTAACCCCAAGGAAAGAAAACAAGGGTTATTAAATGATGTCAATCAAAAATTCATGTTGCAGGATTGTAACCCTTGATATTCCGAACATTCTAGGTCCAAGCCTCCAAGATCAGTGGAAAGGAAGAAGACAAGCAAATTGTCGCATGTTCGGCACTTGACAAAATTAATAAGTAAATATCTCATTTAATCATGGGCTTTTAGATAGTTTTGTGATTTCTTTTTTTTTCTTTTTGCTTACACTCTTCTATTCTTGCATCATACACAATTCTTCCATCAGGCTCTGTCCCCATAAGAGTTACACTATGTAGCCATAAAACCCAAGATTACTCCACATTTCTCTTTGCACATGGCCGACAGGGATTCCCCACATACACATTCAACAGCAGGGATTCACGTAGCACAAATGACGTGAGATTTCATTAATTGGATAAGCGAGTACAACCTTTTGTTTGTTCATACAAAAATGTCCTTCAAAAGAAGAAAGAAAAAAAACATGTTGATAACACACTGGTACGAGTTTGAGAGAAAGAGAGAATAATTTGTTATTTATTCTTTCGTTAGATAGACCAAAAAAATGAGCACGAGAAACGCCTTCAAGAAACCTTCATCATAGACTTCCTCTCTCACCTCAACTAGAGTCGGACAAGTGACCCAAGTTCCGTCTTCCATGGTACCCTTCCTACTCACACTATTTCTTTACAATCTTCAACTACCGCCGTCAGCATATCCTCATTATTATCCTTCTTGTTATCGTCCTTCTCGTGCTAGTTATAGTAGGAAGCTCCTTCCCACATAGACTCCGCCTTGTTATGGCCAAGAATATAAGCATACTCTGGTCTGCACTAGGTACATAAGAGATCCCCATGTCTGCCACCACTCAGAACTCGGCAAATAAAGTTGGTAGTGTAATCACTGACATACCAGAGGTAAATCGCATATGACCCGAAAGCTTTGTACACCCAGGCAGGTGGTGGCTCAAGTGAATGTTGAAATTCTTCGCATGAAGCCTTTTTTTTGGGTCATTTTCATCGATTTCGCACTTCACGACTAGGACAACAAATCACAGCCGCGACAATATAAAAAAGGTCCACAAAAACCCACTCCAGCCAGAAGAAGATGTGACCACCAAGACCAATTATTTGGTTCTCTTTGTAACGGCCTGAATGTTAGTTGTTGTCATCGCAAGGGCTGTTTCTATTGTCACGATTGAATTCTTTGTGGTAGGGAGCTCGCCAAGATTGTGGGGATACAACTTGAATTTACTTGTCGACGGATTCCATATCGTTCGAGATATGAGATGATATCAATATGAATAAAATGAGATTTGAATGAAAATTGGATCCATGAATAACAGGGAAATTAAAATATTTAAAATAGATACCGGGACAAAGCCAATCATATATATAGTTGGGTATTTGCCATTACTTAGTCAGCAAACCACAATATATCCGCAAACATCATACATCTGTGGTCAAAAAGGGCTTGAATTTGGGGTTGTTTTATCTCTGCTACAGGCATGGCTCTCACTGTAAAGCATTAGTAAAAAAATGTCTTGGAAATATAAGATTCGTTCTAAAATTTTCATACTTCATTTAGTAGGGTTATTGGGTAAAATGAATCGGCAGCTACCTTGCAAGACGAAATCGCGCAGGCCAGTGTGGAACACAGGGTAGCCACTTACGACAGTACGCCTCGATACCAACCCGCAACATAACACAACCAAATTCCCAGACACTGAAGCCTATATTTGTGCTTCTGGACTGATAAAAGCATCGACCGAGCTCTATCGGTCCGCCCACGGCCCGATGTGGATTTTGGTGTCCATCACAGCGATGATGCTTTGGTGATACCGCGTAGCCCACTGTATAAGGAGATCGACACCAATGTTGACATACTGTGCTGATATTATGTGTGGGGTATGGGGGACCACAGGAGAGATATCCAGAGAGATAGCCCAGAAAGCACCATATTCTGATTACAGGGCGGTCGAGCGGAAGGTATATACATAGGTTGACAGAGTTTCATGTAATTGAAAAGAACATGTGTCATAGACAAGAGCAAGTGCGTTGTTAATACCAACGTAACCAGTGGATGAATCCAAGATAAGTTGGCGCTGTCGTTCCTCACGCTCATTAAGAGTCGAGAAGTTGTCAAAGAAGAGAGAGTGGTCGGTATGTTGAAAGATTCAGTATTTGCTTAGATATTGGAGCGATGAAAGCCACAGAAGGGGTCGCTCAAATACCAGAAATCGTGAAACTGCTTAGATATTGGAGCAATAAAAGCCACAGAAGGGGTCGCTCAAATACCAGGAATCGTGGAACTTGGTAGAATGTGGTGAATTCGGAACGGCTTTGTGAACCTGGCGGAGGGAGGAAACAGAGGTTGCTGAAGAATATACGCTGGTCGAAGACATGATTAGCGGCTGTGGACAAGAAAGAGACTTAAAAGTGACAAACAATCGATTCACAGCCAGTTAATAGCCAACCGGTTTCTCTGGCAGTCTACCATCACAGCCCAGTCAACAGATGATCTCTTCAAACAAATCGTCCTGGTCGCCTGACATAAAAAAAGAGTCATAATATTTCAAAGGAAGTCACGCTTATCTCTTATCAATGCCAACTTCCCCATAGCCAATTACAACATTTGCACCACCTTGTAATTGTCTACGGCAGGAACTTATCTATAGTCACTGTGTAAGACTGACGATGCTTGAGGTCAGTAAACATTGGTAAGCCTACCACAGCAAAGGAATAGCCCCTCTTCTAATCTATTTACACCATAACTGTGCACTGTTTCTATCTTGCTATCGATTACAAAGTCATTGTTGGTAATGTGTCTCTATTTGGTATGGTTTGTACCACCTGCTATCTTTGTCGACAACTACAAACGACATGGGAGTCTCTTGGATCTCTTAGTCATCATTACCAGCATAGATACTTACACCCGCATAACTTACTACTGGCTTATTTTCATTTCACAGATCTCAAGCATTATGGTAGGAATACGATCATATTAATGACTAGTTACAAACACTAATTGGTCTGTGGCTATTTTTCTTTTTCGGCAGCAACAAACAAAACCAGACCACTATTACTCATAGCTCTATTGACGACTCCACAACTAGGCCTAGTACACCAACTCCTCTACCAGCCCCTCCACTTCCTCATCCCTCTTCATTCTTGAGAACAACCATCCTCTAACCGTCAGTCCCCGAGCTCCGAAAAGTGGCACACAAAGCCGCATACTGATGCGTCAGATCCAACACCTGCTGCGGCAGCGAAGTCGCCTGGATGATACTCCGCACTTTGAGGGCCCCCTCGTCCTCAATCAGGATGCGAATGGTCCTCAGTAACTCAGGAGAGAACTCGGAATACCACCGGTACTGCCAACAAATAAGACGAATCAATGCGCCCACTGTTTCGCGGGTGGACTTTGTGCGCTCAAAGGCGCGGGAAATGCCTCTGAGAGCCTTGGGAGAGAAGCGAATGGCAAGGCAGGCACGGTACGCTTCAACCGCTTCATCATGGTGCTGGAGACGCTCAGCGAGGGCGCCCAGAATCTCCCATTCTTCAGCCGACTTACGGTACTGCATTGCCTGCGCACGATACTGCGCCATCTGGGTGCGCCAGATGGTGTAGACTCGGAGATCTTCGTAAAGCACCATGAACAAGCTGTCAAGCCAGCGTTCGCAAAGACGCTTGGAATTGAGTTTCGAAAGATGGTCACCACGGGCAGCAGCATCCTTGTCTTCGGGCGCGTTCACGGCCGAAGTGGGCTGCTCCATGACATCGCCAGTGCCATTGCCATTGCCATTGCCATTACCGTTAGTAGGAACATCCAGCTCAAGTGTCTGTTGCTCAGCAAAGGATTCAGAGGGCTCGCCATCAAGACGCTCAATCGTCTCCTCCACTTCCGATTCAATGTCCGACGGCCCAGGACCGCCGCCATCGTGGCTGCCGCGAATGCCGTCAACACTAGGATTCCGTGCTGTCTCTTGGCTCCGTTGTAGCGTCTGTTGAACAGCCGGTGCCGCCTCTTGTTTCTCGGTGCGGTATTCATCTTCCATGACGAACACAGTACTGCGAATCTTCAAGAGTTGGTCCCAGCCAACACATGAGGCCATTTCGGTCAAGATCTTGTAAGCCTCCTTAAAGGTGCCCTTGTACGTCGCAGCGCGGAGGTTTGCCAGACTCGGATCTATCGAGTCGTAGCGCTGATCATTCTCCTTGTCAATCTCATCTAGGCGACTCTCGGGCAGCGTAGGCAGGAAGATGTCGCGGGGCTCGGGCATGATGGGGGCATCTTTGTCCTGGTAGGTGAACATGGGACATGAGTTGAGAATGGCCAGTGCATGCTCCCAATCCTCCATGGCAACGTAGATTTGGGCCAAGCGGGCCCATGTGCTGAATTCACTGGGGGCGGCAATCGTGCTCCGGTCTGCACATGCCAGAGCCATTTGCAGCCGCTCAACCTTGAGTTCTGGCGTCTCGGCCTTAAGAGCCTTGTTGAGGAGGAACCCGGCTTGAGTATCAAGCATTACGTAGTCCATGGGGCTTTCCTGCAACGCTTGGTACAGCACGCGGATGCCGCGGACTTCCTCATTGCCCATAAACAAGACCTTAGCCAGTAAAGATGCCACCTCAACGTTTTGCTGCCGGAGCTTCTCAAACAAATTGATACCAGAAGCATAACGACCGGTTGTCTGAAAGTACTTGAGGAGTCCGGCAGTCAAATGGTTCGACACAATATTGGGAACCTGGACGACTGAATCTGAGCCTAATTGCCAACCACGGAAGAAGAGTTGTTCGGCCGCATTCAGGAAGCGGTGCTCTGTTTCCGTGTTGGTGACTGGATTGAACCGGCGCACACCAACAATCTTGCGCGTGGTCTCGCCAGTGCCGTCGTCGGCGTAAAAATAGGCTCGCAACACACTGCACAAGTACGTCTCTAACCACATTTCGTCCGTTGTCGGTCGCTTCTCTCCCCGCTCGTCAACACAGTACGCCTCAACACTTCCAGGGATCGCCACATGTACGCGCATGTCCAGCCGGGTAAAGGCATTGTAGCAGCAGTACAGACCCTCAACGACCTTGGTCTGCTGCTGCGCATGGGTCGTGGCGCTCGGCTCATTATATGTGAGTGTGTTTATGTACGCGGCCAAGCTTGCCGATGATGACGCATCAACTCCGGTGACATGGTGATAGACCCCTACTTGCTTCCCAGTATTACGCAGAGATTGCTTGACAGTGTGAACAAGGTCAGGGGGGCCGAGCTCGCGGAGGGAGACGAGCAATTCGGTACGGGAGTCAATAGACTCATGAAGGCCGGATTCGGTTATCCTAGATGGTGCGAACGGGCCATTTGTCAGAGGAGGGATGGAGGCCAGGGTGAAAGACGTGGGTACGTAATTATTTGGTGAGCTTACTCAGGGACGGCCGGAGAGATGGCCATGTTGGCAGCGGCGGGTGAAAGGGTTCTTCTCTTGTCGTTGTGATCAGAAGTCGAAAGAGCTAAGAACTAGTGCGGCGTCAAGTTGGTAGTTGACGTCAGCGGTCAGATTGATATTGGATTGATACCGTGACTGTTGCTGTAAGAGACGGATTCACTTGGTGGGAAATAAGGTGGAAGACAATATATCCCATGTCTCGGTTCCAAACAACGGTTATCTCGTGTCGCCAGAAAACTGAGACCTGTACAAATTTCTGAATCAGTGGAAGCAATAATCCCGTTCAGAAATCACAACCTTGAATCAATAATAAGAGGATGTAATCGTCGGCAGCGACAAAGAAAAGAAACTTGACAGTCAATCACAAGTATGCAAGGTGTCTGTCCCAAGCACTGACTGCAGCATAAGCAAGAAAGCCAACGTCCTAAAACGAAACGACACCGATCCCTAGTGCCATTAGGGTTATCTAATCCGTATCACATCAAGACGAGACCAATCACATGCCAATACTGGGCAAGCCATTAGAGCCATTGGACACACATTTTCAGCCTTGTACTTACAGGTCATATAGATCCCTGCCAATACATGCTTAATCATCTAAGTTTGGGTAGCCTTGTAGTGGCGACACGCGCGCTTTGCTGGGATTTTGGTGACATTGCGACTGTGAATGAAAGACTAAAGTTTGCCTAGTTGACAGTCATCTAAGAAATTGCCATACCACATTTTGGTACTAGACTAGTTTGGCATTTGATAGCCATACGCACATACGATACATTCTTTTTGTCCTTTTCAGTTCTTCTGACGATTCGGCCATCCTGACAACACAATTATTGCCTGCCTTTTATAAGGGACTAACTAGGAAAATCTAGCTATTAGACAGAGCAGCCTTTACTTGTGTCGCAAACTGTCAATCCAAGATAGAATTACTTACCGAGACTATATACATTGACATATCAGCCCTGAGAATCACCTTCTGTGTCGCAATTGCGACATTAACTTACACATGCCAAAATGGTGAGCCCCCATATATAAACCATCTCCGGGGCCGTTTCCGAACCCTCCTTCTTTAAGCGCACGCTAACTTTTATTCTCTTTCTGTTTTCTCTACAGCCTGCTTTCCAGGCAATAAATATCGAAATTGAAGAAGAAGAAGAAGATGAGTTGAACACAATCCGCGAACTCCACGTCGACGATGCCCTCAAGCTCTTTCAAACCGCCCTTAAGCTGCACGCCGCCGGCCCTTCCTCATATGCTGACGCTGAAATCGCCTACGCTGCTCTTTTCAAATCCGAAATCTTCTCATATCCCGAAGCCGCCACCGAGTATGAGCGCACACAACGACGGCCGGAACAACAGTCTCTCTTGGACTTTGCTGTGGTGGATGCTGACGGCACAGGCACTAGTTTACCACAGGCCTTGTATCTGGCCTACAAGAATCGGGGACAGTTCTATCTGGATAAGACGCGACATCAGGCCAGCCTATCGGAGATGCCAAAAGAGAAGTATTACCAGAGGTCCGAGACGCTGGAGCTGGCGAGGTGTAGCGTCATGGACTTTTTGGCGGCGTTGGACCGTGATCCATCAGATGCGGAGCTGTGGAGGAAAACGGCCCGAGTTGCCGCTTACTTGAACAGTGGGCGGACAAGCCGGTTTTGCTTGGAGTCGGCTATTGAAATGGACGATGATCCAGCAGTCGTCGAGGTAGAACCCCCATCAATCGCCGAGAGTTTAGCTGGTGAGCAGCTCAAGGAGCAGCTACAGACGTTGGGGGATGAGATGGCGCTTTCACATCCAGGAATGGTGCCTTGGCTACGGCAGAAATTGCCGTTGTTGTTGAATAAGAAGCTAGACCCCGTTCCGTTTCTGCCAAATTTGCTGCCAGCCATTGACCAAGAGACGGGGATACCGTCACCACCAGAGTCAACACAGACAATTGCCGAGGCTTCAGTTGTGGTCAAGGAATCTACCTGGACAAATCTCGGCCTAGCACTTATGCTGCACTGGGTCCGCGAAGGCGACTCGGCCCCACGCATCCGGCTCCATCTTAAGAACCTCCAAAATGTCCCTGAAGACGACCAGGACAAGGTCATGACGCCCTCCACCATTTCCTTAACAACAACACCGCCTTCCCCCGTTTCTGCCGTCTTCTCCGATGCCGACAATGCCGTCTCCACTGTGGAGAATCTCTCTAAGACGGAAAGGGGAGACACGGACGCGGATGCAGATGTCTCTAACACGGCGGTTAAGTCCCCTGTCGAGCCCTCGTCTGCGTCTGCCGATGCGCCGGACGCCTCGCGAAAACGGTCCCAGTCTGTTGCGGGGGTAGCGGAGCCCGAAGAGGAGACGATGATGGAGAAACGCAGTAAGCGGACGCGCCGTCGGGAGACAGTGGAGGAGGTGCAAGATCCGGCAGTTGCCATCGCTGCTCAGTTAGCGCCGATCCAGGCGGCTGACAAGAATTTGTTCAACATTACCAAGAACATGCTGGAGAATCTGGGCGTGACGGATGCCGCGGCTATGCAGAACCTGGATGACATTATCGAGATGTGTGAATCGGAAGACCGGACATCACGGGTGTCGGGAGCGGCGGTGGAGGAGCTGCTATCTCTGCTGCAAACATACAAGGAGGATGCCGTTCGGCTCATGGTCAGCAAAAAGGGCATGACGCTTTCGCTATCGGCCTTTCTGGAACATTCCAAGTCGAGCGCGCCGCAGCAGAGCGCGCCCCGGGTTTTTGACGAAGTTGCGGGTCTGGCGGCCTTTGGTGCCCGGGCTGAGGCTTCCTGGTGGAGCATTGGAGACGTTCTCTACGAATGGTTGCGGCGGATGGTGACGACGTACATTGGTCAGCAGTGGCCTGATGCTACCAAGAACACGGTGGTGCAGATCATTAGCCGGGCAGATGACGCCATCTATCCGCGCCTGAAGGCAGATATCGATGATGAACAGTCCCGGTCGGGCACGCACAAGTGGCAGCAGCTCTGGAACATAGCACAGACTATTCTGGAACTCCACGTCGAGGTGCATGCATCGCTTGTCCGGGCCGGTGCTGCGGCGGCCGAGGAGCGGGTGGCCGAGGTCAGCTCACGGATGGGCCGGTGGCAGGCTCTGGTTGGGGGGCTCTGTTTGCAGGATGCTAAGGCCGGTGCCGAGGACATGCTGTCGCTCCGGTTTGCGTGGGTATCGGTGGCGTTGCTAGCGTTAAGCGAGGATGCCGCTGGGGTGCATCACCGGGACCATGTGCTGGCTTGCTGGCGGGAGTTGCGGGATTTGTTTGCAGCCAGGGTTGGGTCTACAGGGCTTGATCTCCCGAACAACGGGTTTCTGGCGACAATGTCGGCGGGGGCTGCGGACCGTGAAATCTCCAAGTTGACAACCATGGACTTTTTCCTGGGATTGTTCCAGGATGAGACCACGGATCCAGTAGCAGTTATTGAGTCGTTAGAGCCGGTACTGAATCCTGGTGCTGTCAGGGTGCCTGTTGTGTCGGCGGGGGCTAATGACGTGTTGTCGGCAACGGAGCAGGAACAGGGCGAGCAAAAGGCTCTGATCTCAGTACCAATTACCGAGTGCGCCAGTCAGCGGCTGCGGGATCTCTGGAAGTTTCTGGACTCTAGTGATGTCGAGGTCAAGCTATACATGTGGACGCGACTGGCTGAGGCATACCGCAACATTGACTATCCAACCAAGGAGTTTTCGTGCAACCTCGGCAGCATCGGGATGCTTGTGCAGGAACTGCTGGGTCCGAATTTGGCGGCGACGACGTCCGAGGTGAGGGCTGTAGCCCTGATGCGGCCGCTCAAGTTCCTGGACGATCTGGTGATTGTGACGCTGAATGCGGCGGTCAACAACATGGTGGCTTCGAATACAACGACTGAGAAGGCTACGGAAGCTAGCGGAGCCGGAGCTGAAACTGGAGGCAGTGGCGCTGATTCAACGCGCGACACACAACAACAACAACAACAGCAGCAGCAGCAGCAGCAGCAGCAGCAGCAGCATTCTGACATCTTTGACGTAGTCGATGCTGAACATCTCCGGTCGACGGTGGCTTCGGTCACCAGAGCCATTGTGTTCCTGCACCAAGCAGCCATGTTTGAAGATGAAGTGCGGCTCGGCCTCGCGACGCAAAAAACACACAACCAGACGTTCCAAGGCTTCCTGAGCCGCATCAGAGATCTCCAGGTGCGGCTCTGGTGCCTGCTATACCTCCTGGTTCGCTACGGCCTCCATAATCACATGACAGCAGTTATCAATCCAGAGACAGGCTCCGAGGTTGGCACGGCGAACGCGGTCACGGACACGGACACGGAGTTGGCCAACTACCTGCAGGCGATGCACCAAGTGCTCGGCCCGCGGCAGCTGTGCCGGGCATCCAACCGCATCTTTCTGCAGTTGATGCGGCACGAGCTGTTGCGGCGACGCACAGTGGAAAACTGGGAGGACTATCTGGGACAGGTGCTCTACGATCTGTATGGACTCCGGCTCGGAGTGGGGCTGTGGGAACTCGAGGAGCACCACTGCCCGCCGGTAGAACTGGAGCGTAAGCATGCGCTGGCACTGGTCGAGCGCGTAGTGCTGCTGGCGCAAGCAATGCCGATGAAGGAGCTGCTCCGGTCGGACCTCCGGGGTGCCGTGGAGCAGATCCAAAAGGCGGTGGGTCAGAGCAAGGCGACGCCAAGCATGGTACACAACATCCGCAACTACACGGAGCTTATGAAACGGCCAGTACTCGCACTCACGCTCTACCAGGCTGATAACGGCGCGCTCATGCTCAACGCGGTGACAGTAACAGGCACGCCCGACTGGTGTCTGGCGCGGCATAGCTGGTACTATCTGCTGGGCATGATGGCGTTTGCCCGATACACGGCGCTAGAGCTGGCCAAGCGGCAGACTCCCGGCGCCATTGACGACCTGCGTATCGCGACAACGTTCTTCCGGCAGCAGCTACAGTTTGTGCCGGACCGGTGGGACTGCTGGCTGCGCATTGCCCAGTGCTTTGACTACGAGCTGGATGAGGCAGTGCTGTGGTCGGCGGACCGAATCAACGGGGCCAAGGAACGGGCCGAACTAGTCAAGTTGCAGCGGCAAGCAGTCCACTGCTACGCGCTGGCGCTGAGCTATTCGTGGCCAGAGCGGTCGTTACTGCGGCGGCGACTGCGACAGGCTACTACTGCCAGGTACAAGGCGGGCAATCCGAAGCTGGAAGTCAGAGCCGGGTTCGGGTTTGGGTCTGGAATAAGGGCAGTGGACGATGGCATTGATGTCGATAGCCTCTACGATCTGTACTTTAATTTTGGTTTGCGGCTGTACTCGTCATCTCGGGAGCCGTTTGCCATGGACGTCTTCAGGCACTCGGACTTCCAGCGCTTCTTCATCAAGCTGGCGACGTTTGACACGTTCAAGAAGCAGGCTCACGAGGAGATGACACCGTACAAGGTATGGAAGTTTGCGGCGCTCATGTTCCGGCGGGCGTCGGATATCAAGCCCCGGGAGTGGAAGGCCCGCTACATGTATGCCAAATGTCTATGGAAGATGTACCAGGCTGAAAATCTCCGCAGTGATGCCACCGCCTCGGAGACCAAGACAGAAGAATTAGAGACCCAGGAGATAGCCGCCAAGTTGCCGGAGCCGCCGCATGAACAGAAGCAGAAGCCGACGAGCAGCAAAGAAAAGCACAAGAAGCACACAACGAGCGTGACCATGCTGATCTCTGCGCTGACCGAGGCCGTCGAGGCCGTGTACGTCAAGAAGAAGAAAAGCCGCAACTCGTCGCCGGTGCTAGAGCCGCATTACAAGATCCTGACTGTGATTATGAAGCTGGTGGCCCGGCGGGACCTGGCCCCACGAGACGGCGCAGCCATCTTGTCAAAGCAGCCATTCGGCGTGCCATTGCACGGACAACCGAAGAAGAAGCAAAGGGCCACGGGCGCTCTCGTGGCCCCCTCGTCATCTTCATCATCATCCGCACGGAATACGGTACGAACGGCCAACGAGTTCGACAATCACGAGGCAAGCGGATCAGGCGGATCAGAGGGAGAGAAAGAAACAGGCAGACAAGGAAGAGGAAAGGGAGAAGACAGAGGTCTGAACCTGTCAGACTCGGACTCGGACTCGGATTCGGTGACGAGCACGTCGTCGCACGAGGCGCTTTCGGAGACCAATGTCGACCGCGACGACGAGGATGAGTGGTGGGAAAGCTACGCCATCCGTAGCCTCAATGTCCTGCGCGACAAGGACAAGCACAACTGGCAGCACCGGCTCATCATCCGGCAGGCCGCGACACTACTGGGCGGCGTCGACCTGGAGGCCGTAGTCAACATTGAGCCCGGCAGCATCGACTACATGCAGGCCAAGGCAGCCTTCAACGTTCTGCGCGACTCCATGTTCACCAAGACCATGGCTATGAATGTGTGGAAGTGCGACGCCGAGCGGGCCGGCCGGCACTTTGTGTACACGGAGCGGTACATGCGCTTTATGATCTCACTGCTAGTAGTGCTGGGCGATGCGGACAATCTTGAGGCTCTCTTGCGGCGCGTGCGCAAGAAGGGCAGCGACTTTTATCACTTTGCCGAGCTGTGGCAGCTCGCCGTGGTTGAGCACATGCGCGTACTCCGGCGCGTCCGCAAGGTCCCGCCGTTGGTCGAGGACGAGCCGTTCAAGTCGTGGGGCGCCGAGCATCTTGACAAAGCGGCAGAGATCATGATCAAATGGGCTGGCGAGAAGAAGGATTCGTCCAGTGTCGGTGCGGCTGAGGACGGTGGGCTGAGCGGGCCGAGCGGTGGAATCTTCGCGGTAGCCGGGAGCTGTCTGGCATGCATGAAGGACGGAGTGGAGCTGCGCAAGCTCAATGCCGGACTCCTCAAGGCTGGCGGCATTGACGATTTGATTGTCGACGCATTTTCGCGAGTCGTGCTGGAATGTGCTGTCGACTATCCCGAGATCCTGGCAGCTGCGGACAAGGACAAGGAAAAGAAGGACGTTGACGGCGATGTCACCATGGGCGCCGAAGCCGATGTAGACGAGACGAAAGTCGTGGGTGATACCACAGCAGCACCAGCACCAGCACCAGCACCGGTCAAGACGCGAAGGGTGGTGGTACGACGGGCCGATGTCGTGCGGAAGGCGGAGCAGATTGTCTCGGTGTTGAGCGAGGTGCCGGCAAAGAATGGTGCCAAGGAGACGTCAACGGGGCCGGCGGCAGCCAGACGGGGCCGGTCACGGCGAAGTGGGATTGAGGGGGAGCTTAAGGAAGAGGAAAATGGCGAGAATGAGGAGACGGTACTGGACGGCGATGTCGATGTCGATGTTGAGGGAGACGATAGCGTTAGTGACCTTAGTGATGTCCCACCCGACTACGAGGAAGAGGCCGAGGCCGAAGGTCTTGTGTTTACGATAAAGAAGGGAGAAGAAAACAATGATGAAGAAGACGAAGAAGAGTCTGCGGAGGATGAGGACGGGGCAGAAGAAGAAAACGAAGCCGATGAAGAGCAAGATGAAGGAGGTGATGAGACTATCTTGACTGATGACAACGCTGGTTCCGGCAAGGTTCAGGGCCTTTCTGGCGAGGGCGACGAGACAATGGCAGTGGATGTTACGGAGCTGCCGAGCGAGGATGAGAGAGAGCAGAAAAGACCTGCGATGGATATCGAGCAGGGGCAGGGTGGTGTGGAGGAGGATGATGCAGACGATGAAGGCGGAGATGAGGACGAAGACGGAGATGTCGGGGATGAGACGCTGGCTTAATTAGGTTCTGGTTAAGATTTACGGAATGAGAATATAGTTGGAGCTGCGTCAATGGGGCTAATGTATATTGTTATTGACTTGTCCTTGTCTTGTTTTGTTTGTATCGGTGTTTGTCGGGTTTCGCCTGGTCCGGATTTGTTGCTGCCAGGATGTTTATATGTTAGGGTTGGGGTTAATGTTAATTGGAGAGAGAATGTATAAAAGAAGTGGGGCTGATGTCATTACCATGTATTTACCTTAAGTAGGTTTATGGCGACGTTCACTTTTCCAGCTGTTCTCAAGAACTCTTTGCACACAGACAGATAAAGCAAAAGAATCACAGAACACAAGCCATTATGTCATCGTCCGACCAGAAAAAGCACAAAGAGCAACAGCCGGAGCAACCAACACTCTCCCCCGCCACTACCCGGCGCATCCTCAAGGTTCGCAATTCTCCACCCCCATCTCTCCCGCCTAAGCCACCCAACCAAAAAGCTAACCCCCATTCACCCCGCTCAGGAACTCAAAGACTTCGCCTCCAACCCCCAATATATCCTCTACGCCGTCCACCCCACCTCAGAATCCTCCCTTCTTACCCTCACCGGCACCCTC